>JAJAGP010003410.1:0-74591 GCA_025084515.1 Ancistrus triradiatus
AGCAAAACAGTTCAGGCTTTGAGGAAGCAAACAGTTTAGGCTGGACTACCCTCATCCATCCTTTCCACATGACTTCAGTTGAATTGAAATCACTCCACTATTATTATCTCTTGCTCAAGCAGCAGGGATGTGGGGATACTCATGCACTGACACTGATATGGTGGTGGTGTGTTGTGCTGGTATGCGTGGATCAGACAAAGCAGTGCTGCTGGAGGTTTGAAACACCTCAGTGTCACTGCTGGACTGATAATATTCCACCTACCTAAAATGTCCAGCCACTAGCATCATGCAGGCATCATCCTGTGAGCAGCCATAAAGGATTAGAGGATGACTAACACAAACTGTGCAACAGATGAGCTACTCTCTCTGACTTTACATCTACAAGTGGAGCAATAAGGTGAATGTGTCTAATAAAGTGGACAGTGAGTGAACAGCAGCAGCAGCACTGCTGTGTCTGATCCAATCATAGCAGCTCAACACACACTAACACATGACCACCACATCAGTGTCACTGCAGTGGTGAGAATGATCCACCACCCAAATAGTAACTGATCTCTGATGGTCCTGTGGGGGTCCTGACCATTAGAGAACAGTCAAAGGGGGATAAATAAAGCATGTAGAGAAACAGATGGACTACAGTCCGTAATTCTCTGTGCTTCTATATGGTAAGTGAAACTGAGAAAATGGACAATGTGTGTAGAAACAAGGAGGTGGTCATAATGTTATGCCTGATCAGTGTACACGAGAATTACCTTTAATAATTTACCACTAATTAAAATAAAGGTTATTTATAGGGGACATAAGGGAATTGGAGGGTGTAAGAAGAGGCAAGATGATATTTAGAATTGTGCTTTCAGAACACCATATATTATAGTCAAATCAAGTCAGATTTATTTATATAGCGCTTTTGACAATGGAGCATTGTCTCAAACCAACTTTACAATTTTAGATTATCTGCTAATATCTAGGGTCAATCCCAAATTGAGCAAGCCTAGGGTGATAGTGGCAAGGAAAAACTCCCTAAACATTATGAGGAAGAAACCTTGGGAGGTCCATGACTCAAAAAGGGACCCATCCTCCATGGGTGAAGTAGATGATAAATGTAAGAATGAAACTAATTTATCTAATCAAATCAGTCTTATAGTAATCGTTAAAATAAAAATAACTTAATAATGTGTATATCAGCATTACGTAGTCCGATACACAGAGTCACTCTAGGATCTTGAGTCCTCAGCAGGAAAGTCTTTGGTAGCACTTCATCCCCAGCTAACTGGAGGAGTGAAAGAGTTACTGCGCCCTGTTGTGGTCTGGGTATGGTGGGGCTGGAGCTGATGACGGAAACAACCCGAGTGGAGCTGAAGTGGAGGAACATCTTAGTATGTGGGGCTAGAACTGGTACAGGAACACAAGCTCAGAGAGAAAACAGAAAATTTAGTTAGTTATTGATTAAGGGCACAGAGACTATTAACAATCACTGATGCCATGTGTAGCATGAAACTCCGGCAGCATTAGCTATAGCAGCATAGCTAGAAAGAGGAGAACCAGAAGGTAACAGCCAAGAGGGACCACATGATACATCAGCAACCCACCTCCTCATGGAAAGCAAGAAGACAGAAACCCAACATCCCAGATCACCACAAAACTCAAAAACCCCCAGCTCTGCTTTTAGCTTAAGGCGAGGATGCACAAGACAAGATCAAGAGGACCGAAGCCCAGCCTAGTCAGATACTCCCAAGCCGAACCCAGACTCCGGCCACAGTAACCCGAGCTATGCATCCCAGTCTAAGTCTACCCAAAAGCCTGTGTAGTATGTTTTAGTCTAGACTTAAAGATTTGGAGAGTGTCTGAAACTCAAACTAAAGTGGGGAGTTTATTCCATAGTTGGGATGCCATGTATGAGAAAGCCTTTCCCCCTGCTGTGACTTTTTTAATTCTAGAAACTAAAAGAAGTCCTGCACCCTGCAAACAAGTAGACGAGATGGATTGTAAGACTAAGAGTTCACTCAGATATTTTGGAGCTAGGCCAAATAGAGCTTTATATGTTATAAGAAGTATTTTGTAATCAATGCGGAATCTAAATGGTAACCAGTGTAGTGATGACAGAACTGGACTGATATGATCAAATTTTCTAGTTCTAGCTAGCACTCAAGTTGCTGCATTCTGAACTAAATGAAGTTTATTTATAGATTTCCAGTAATCCAACCTTGAGGTTATAAATGCATGAACCAGTTTCTCTGCATCTTTACAAGAGAGGACATTTCTGAGTTTAGCAATTTTATGTAACTGAAAGAAAGCAATTCGAGTTATTGTAGAAGCTAGTGGTTAAATAGTGTTTTAGGGTATTTATATTCCCCATACCAGCATATGACAGATTACCACAGACAAACATGCAACCCATTTTTCTCTACTGAGTACTCACCGGAAGAGTAGTTGTTGCAGCAGTCAGTAGGAGTTTCAATTACTTAAAGAAAAAGATGGCACTCATATCAATCACATTGTTTCTTAATGATGTCACTTAGAATATGACTGATATATCCACCTCTGTCCATAAGGCAACACCCTCCTTTGTCATCCTTGATGGATCACTTATCACTATTTCTGTGTGTTCTCAGAGATTGCAAGCTGCTGTTACTCTTGTGATTTCCACGGGGACATGTTCAGGGACCATTCTCAACTCAACAGGAGATTATAATAAAGAGTAAATGGTCATGGAGTAAAATAATCACACACACACACACACACACACACACACACACACACACACACACACACACACTGATCACTTTATTAGGTACACTTTGTTTGTACACTCATTATCCATCAGTTCCACTTACCACATAGAAAGCACTTGTAGTAGTTCTACAATTACAGACTGTAGTCGACCGGTTTTCGACCGGTTTCTCTACATACTTTGTCACACCCCATTAGCCTGGTCTCTAATGGTCAGGACCTCCACAGGATCACCACAGATCAGGTACTAGTTGGGTGCTGGATCATTGTCAGCACTGCAGTGGCACTGATGTAGAGGTGGTGTGTGCTGCTCCAGTGCTGCTGGAGTTTTTAAACACTGTGTTCACTCACGATGACTCACTCTATTAGCTATTATCATACCAGCACCATCATTTCATGCCATCAGAGTCACTGAAGTTCTGAGAATGATCCACCAATCAAATAGCACCTGATCTGTGGGGGTCCGTGTAGCTGACTGCTATTTTACGAGTATTATTGTGGTTATTTCTATGTGTGTATGCATGTGATAAATATCTGCTTTGAGACAGACAGAGAGGCCCAAACTAATCCACTATCAGATATTAATCCTATAACTCTGAAACCTGAAGAGGGACAAATTTGTCCTTGCATTTCTAAAAAACAAGGCAGCTTCCTGTGCAAACAACAAAGAATGATAGCAGATTCATTATTATGAGTGCATGTATTGTCCTTCTTCTCCTAGCCAAATTGCTTTTCTGATAGTACTGCAGTGATAATTAATTCTAATAAAGAATGATTCACAATTTACAGGAAATACAACAACCAGAATTTGATGGCCATCATTTTTTATGTTTTAGGCCACTTTTGACAAGCAGTAATACTGGGCTGCCTGTATTGAGCCTAGTGAGAGATTACACCAAGACTGGAACACCAAGACAATCAACGTAACTCAATCTTCAGCCTGAGTATTGATAACGCTTGTTATTGTAAGGGTTTAATCTGGGAAATCAGCCCATTTCTCTGACAAGAACACAAGAATACAATATCTCCACACCGTTGTGTGTAATCAATAGGAACCTCAAAATGAATCCTAACAAGACATGGGAGCTATAATGAAAGACCAGATCAGACAAAACAAGCTATATTTTCTCTGTGTTTCTCTGTAGTGAATAAAATTTGAAACTTCACTTGTAAGCTGTAAGTCTTGAAGACATTTACTGAGTGTGTGTTTCTTTTCCAACTGGATTATATGTACAGTTTTGTTACACGATGACCAAACTGATGATCAGTCATAGTAGTTTCGATTTGAATTACAGTGGTACCTCGGTTCTCATCGTTCCTTTATTCCAGAAGACTTTGTCGAGAACCTAAAAAGACAATTACTGAGCAAAGGAATAATATAAATTGAATGAATCCATTCCAGGCCCCCAGAAAATCCACACTGTATAAAGCATTTATAGGCATTAATGGAGTTAATGTTTAAAACACTTACATTAACCTACAGTTGGCCAAAATCATTAAAACAAAGCTTATTTTATGATAAAGTGCTGAAAAATCTTTTGTAATTTAGTGAGTAGTGAATTGAAAGTCAGTACTTACTAAGTACACTTACTCAGGATTCTGCAGCCTGTGTTCTGGAGCATTAAGTTCTTGTTTCCCTTTCGGTTGGCAGTTAATACAACCCATGGATGTTAGGTGTTGCGCTGGCTTCTGTCTTGGGACACGTAGCGTCGGGTAGCGTCGACTCGCGGTTTGGGCTTGGGCATGCTCGGCGCAAATCATGTAAGCGCTCAGCCCTCATTTGCAGCACCATGCGCGTTAATGGAGGACAATCCCTGACTTGACGCGGACGTTCTTGGCCCTCACACGGCTTTTGCATGCTTTTTGTGATTAGGGATAGAGGTAGATTTTGAGGTAGAGGCGATTTGAAGATTGCCAGCAATGGGCAATCAGGAGGCTGCCCGGTAACCGTTAGGGCCTAGTTTTTATAGCGCAGGGAAAGCATTTCACTAGCGGCCTTGGTTGCCTTCTGCCTCAGCAGTTTTTTGGCTTGCTCCCACTCGCCTCCTCCCTCCCGTGCCGTCAACCCTCCTCCATCTCAATCAGAGAAGTAGTGCCCCCCTTAAAGTCGCGGTTTGAAGAGATGCTGCGCTGACGTCAATTCAACCTCATCTTTTCATTATTCCTTTCTTTTTATTCAGTGGCTGAGTGGCACGTTGGGTTTACACAGATGTTACCCACGCATCTGCCTAGGGTTCGATCCTCAGTCACTTTCTTTTTATTGTGTATTTAGTTTCTTGTATTTATTTATATTTTGGTTCACTCTTTACATCTGGAGCTAACTGCAATTGGGTCCTAAAAACCTTTTACATTTGTTTTCACGGTTCGCCCGGTTTTTATTATGGCAAACCGTGTCAATGGAGACTCATTTGCACTAAAAAAACAGTACTGTAGATGGAAAAATAAAGAAAAGCAAAATTCTGGATATCAACAGATATTGTGACTCTGAATCACTGTGTACTGAATCGTGAATTGAGAATTGTGAATCATGAACTGTCAATTGAGGTTTGGCTGAAACGAGTCAATCGCCTCTACTCATGCAAGTTTTAGCTGAGTAGCAAATGGCAAGAACTGAGACAATTTTTTCTAGTTATAATGTGTCAAAAACCGACTTCAGTGAGTTCGGAGGTGGTCGAGAACCAAAGTACCACTGTATCTTATAAACAATTTGTAAACTGAGAAGATGGAGTGTACAGCGAATGTGTTTGTGCAACGTCTGTTGCACATGGTACACTGTCTGTACACTTTTCACTGCATTTTAACATTTACATGTTACCTCAGACCAGACCTTTACAGCAATCTATTGATGCACAGATGTAACACATATTACAGTGTTGTACTGCATGCTGGCAGTATATTATTATTTTTACTGGCCAGTTACATACAGTTAGTAACTACAGAAAACCATGATTCACATAGTTTGTTATGTCTGACAAATAATTCAGTGTATAAAATTATTGAGCAGGCACAATTCCATGTTTACTTGTGTATACATGTGTACACTATAGAATTCTCAGTCATATCTCATTAATTTATCATCTGGTACATCTGGTTCTTATCCGGATTGTATCTGTGTTTTTATGTTTTCAAATCTGCATACAGTATTCCGTTTTGATTCAGTTCTATGGCAGTTGATTTTTTTCCATTTCATATCCATGCATCCATCAAGATTTCTTTCTTTGCACTCCCCTATTCCTCTATTTCCTGGTCTTAAATTTCCATTAGTTTTCTCCCAGAGATTTTCTCACCTCCTTCTATCCCATTTTTTTCCTGCACACCAAACTGACCCTCATTCTAGCTCTGGGCAATCCATTGCAGATCCAGGGACTTGACAAGAGAAATACAAATCAAGGCAGAATAAAAAACAAAGAGAAGCTCATCCAAGTTCCCTTGCTCTGTAGCATCTTCAGAATTATGTGCCTTTAAAATGAGAGGCTAATTCAAAAAATAAACCCGATTCAGCCCCTACAGCTAAATTTTAATAAGCTAAATGAATGACCTGGCTGGGCAGTAGCAGGATTACCTTTGTGATGAAACAACCTTTATCTTTTTGGCATGGTGTATTCATGTCTGTACAAGTATACAGTGTCATACCAGACTCTCCAGCTGAGAGAGTGCAGTCATATGTGGTCAACAGACACAGTGGGATGAAGTGAATTAGAATATTTGATGTAATCTAAATAAAGCAGGATGCATGAGTGCTGGGGAAAGGATCTAACATTTGCTACATGACACACTGCAAGGCATGGAAACATGTCTAATTTCCAAGGGAAGCTACAAGCATCTACTGTGAGATAGAATACTTCTTATTATGATTCCTTCTAACAATGTTTCATAATGCATAACATGTATTGGGATTTAATACAGCATTTAGTTTGGCAGTAGTGTATTATGTATGGGACACAGCTCAACAGTACTGCCAGTAGGAATGATTCAGTTCTTACCTGCCGTCTTGTGTATTACTTTTAATCATTCAGATGTGTGAAAAGGTATATTGTCAAATGTAAAACTTGCTGCTTGTGTAGTGGCTGTGCATGCATACATATGTTTAGTCTTGCAAAATGTATAACTCTGGCAGAGGGCACACAGAGAATAAACAAATATGACTTCTAGTTATTAAAGACAACTTTGATTTACTTGAACACATTTATCTTACATTTGTAGTGCAACACTTGTTCAGTATATTTTGGGGGAACACACCACATTAATTATAGAAGGTGATTAATAATTGAAACTATGCATGTGTTATGATAAATTCTAGACATTCTACTGTTTGAGACATTTTGTAGAATTGCTTATAGTTTATTTATGAACAATAATTTATGGCATGCACTCAGGTGGCACAGCAGCAATTTCCTATAGCCCACTGCTATCCCCGGTTTGATTCCGACTTTGGACTCCACCTGTGTGGAGTCACGTGTCCTCCCCGTGTCCATGTGGGTCTACTCCAGGTACTCCGGCTTCTTCTCACATTTCAAAGACATGTATTAAGTTAACTGGTTGCTCTGGGCTGGCCCAGTATGAATGTTCTTGAGTAGTGCCGATGTCATGTTTTGAATAGTCCTTGATGGTGATGAATCGTTAAATAAAACATAAGCTACATGAAACATAGACAATCAGAAGAGTGATTTCTTATGAAACATTTTATCTTTAAGTATTAGGTCTGTATTAACCAGTTTACTAAATTAGTTCAAACTGCATTCCCTTAGTAAAAAAGTCTTAATTGCTTTTAAAGTTCTAGTAAAAGATTCAATTTAGAATGAGTTTAACTTTTAAATAAAATGTATGTTATCAAATTTTCTTGTCACTACTGATCTTTATCCACCTCTGTATTTTAAATCAGGAATTGAGATTGCACTGTGCCTCATGGCCACATGGTGAGTAATTAGATTCTATTTTGAAATAAATGCATCCCAAGTCTGAAAATCACTAATAATTGTCACTATACACTAAACTCTCTTTTAAGTAAAATTAATTAACTCTCTTTAAATAATAAAAAAAATATATATATTTTTTTGTGTACAACATTTCACAGCTGTTTTGCCAGCTCAAATTGTCACTACTTATACAGTTATCTCTGAAACATTTGGAGAGGAAAAACACTTCAAAACAAGCACAATATGAAAATCTACTGTATTTTTCTAGATACAGTGGTGCTTGAAAATTTGTGAACCATTTAGAATTTTCTATATTTCTGCATAAATATGACCTAAAACATCATCAGATTTTCACCCAAGTCCTAAAAGTAGATAAAGAGAACCCAGTTAAACAAATGAGACAACAATATTGTAATTGGTCATTTATTTATTGAGGAAAATGATCCAATATTACATATTAGTGAGTGGCAAAAGTATGTGAACCTTTGCTTTCAGTATCTGGTGTGACCCCCCTGTGCAGCAATAACTGCAACTAAACATTTCCTGTAACTGTTGATCAGTCCTGCACACCGGCTTGGAGGAATTCTTCCATACAGAACAGCTTCAACTCTGGGATGTTGGTGGGTTTCCTCACAGTAACTGCTGACTTCAGGTCCTTCCACAACATTTTGATTAGATTAAGGTCAGGACTTTGACTTGGCCATTCCAAAACATTAACTTTATTCTTCTTTAACCATTCTTTGGTAGAACAACTTGTGTGCTTAGGGTCGTTGTCTTGCTGCATGACCCACCTTCTCTTGAGATTCAGCTCATGGACAGATGTCCTGACATTTTCCTTTAGAATTCTCTGATATAATTCAGAATTCATTGATCCATCAATGACAGCAAGCCGTCCTGGCCCAGATGCTGCAAAACAGGCCCAAACCATGATACTACCACCACCATGTTTCACAGACGGGATAAGGTTCTTGTGCTGGAATGCAGTGTTTTCCTTTCTCCAAATATAAAGCTTTTTATTAAACCAAAAAGTTCTATTTTGGTCTCATCAGTCCAGAAAACATTCTTCCAGTAGCCTTCTGGCTTGTCCACGTGATCTTTAGCAAATTGCAGACGATCAGCAATGTTCTTTTTGGAGAGCAGTGGCTTTCTCCTTGCAACCCTGCTATGCAGACCATTGTTGTTCAGCGTTCTTCTGATGGTGGACTTATGAACATTAACATTAACATGAACATTGAACATGACTCATGAACATTAACAATGTGAGAGAGGCCTTCAGTTGCTTTAGAAGTTACCCTGGGGTCCTTTGTGACTTCACCAACTATTACACGCCTTGCTCTTGGAGTGATCTTTGTTGATCGACCACTCTTGGGGAGGGTAACAATGGTCTTGAATTTCCTCCATTTGTTCACAATCTGTCTGATTGTGGATTGGTGGAGTACAAAACTCTTTAGAGATGGGTGTAACTCCACCCCCCCACCCCATTTTCCAGCCTGCCGAGCATCAACAACTCTTTTTCTGAGGTCCTCAGAAATCTCCTTTGTTTGTGCCATGATGCATTTCCACATAAGTGTTGTGAAGAGCAGACTTTCATAGAGCTCTGTTCTTTAAATAAAACAGGGTGCCCACTCACCTGATTGTCATCCCATTGATTGAAAACTCCTGACACTAATTTCACCTTCAAATTAACTGCTAATCCTAGAGGTTCACAAACCTTTGCCACTCACTAATATGTAATATTGGATTATTTTCCTGAATAAATAAATGACCAAGTATAATATTTTTGTCTCATTTGTTTAACTGGGTTCTCTTTATCTACTTTTAGAACTTGTGTGGAAAATCTGATGATGTTTTAGGTCATATTTATGCAGAAATATAGAAAATTCTAAAGGCTTCACAAACTTTCAAGCACCACTGCATATGCACCTTACATATTTTATAATATACAGATATGAACGGCTTTGTTAGGAATACCCTAACAAAATTCAAAATTCAAAATTTGTAACTTTTACTTTTGAACCAATTCAAAAGACTGGTCTACTGGAGAAGACTGAAAGTGAATGGAACGAATGAGTGACTGAGGCTGATGGTTACTGTTCTCATAAAATGTCAGATCTTACTGTTTTCATAAGAGAGGCTGTGTATAAAGCAATAACCTCCCAAATTAAGGTTGCTGCCAGAAGCATCAGAGAGAAGATATAGTGGAAGGCAGAGAGTCGAGGAACAAGGGAGGAGGGCGGGCTCAATCAGGCAGGACTGCTATGATTGTAAGCAGTGATTAGAGGAAGTGTGTGTGTTGATATGCAGCATTTTCTCGTGGTCAGAGATCCAGCTGAGATCTTACCTTATATTTCCAGCTCCAGTTTGCCTACTGCAGAGAAGCAAGTGAAGCCACAGGCAGAAGGGCACAGCTGAGAGTCTCACATTTTTGTTTCTTCTGAAAGAGTTGCCATATGGTACAGAGCTCCAGATGATTATGACGTTATTGTTTCATACCTTAATGTTTGTTTTGTGTTCGTATCAGTATAGGAAATTGATATAGGAGAATTTGAGGGAGATGATCCCAGAATTTATTACCTAGACAGCAAGTGACAAGTAAGCAGGTGATGAAATTTTAGTATGATAGTTCTGCCTGGTCTTGCTGTATTCTATTATCATATTATACATTCATATTCAATATAACATATTATATTAAAAATAGGTAACACTTTACTTAAGGGTAACAGTGATAAGTTTTTATAGTACTTGTAAGTTTTCTATTCAAATTCACATAACACCCAGTTTTAAAAAGAAATCATCTTAGTAGTAATCATTAGGGGTGTGCAATCCTGACAAAAAATTATATCTGAATATTTACTGGGATTTTGTCAATAATGATAATCAGACTTTGAAAGCAGTGTAAGACTGTTCAAGAGAGAGCATAAATTATAATTTTTTTATTATGTATGCATCATTTTTTTAAGATAGTATAAAATAAATATCAGAAATTGCTGGAAGGTTATGAAAATGTCCGTCTGCTCTTAGATATTTAACACATTTTAAACATAGTACAGGTCCTTCTGGTCCATAGTACAGCACCTTAACCACTATGCCACCACTGTCCGAATAAGATTTTTGCCAGCAAGAGCCATTTCTTTCTGAAAAATTGTGTTGTTTTATTTTTGTCTACATATTTCCAGCATTTTCTGTTTGTATCTTAATAAAGAGACTAAGACATAATTGTATATCAAAATTATACCATTGCTAAAAACAACAAATCTAATGGTGGCCTAAGACTTTTGCACAGTACTGTGCTTCAACTCAAGGCGTGTTTTTGACTGTTTATTGCAAAGTGAGGGAGAGGGAATTCAGTTTGGATATTTGACGGTTCACCACAATGTGATGTGAAGGCAGCCTAGAAAGTGACTTAACATTGTGTTGACACAAGTATTAGGTGTACTTGACCTAAATAAAATAAAAATTGAAAACTTTAAGAGTGAAAGTCTGTAGGAATACGTGTTTGTCATTTTCAGGAAACCCTCTGAAAAGGACATTTAAATAGAGCATCAACAAATAATACTATATACACCTGATGTGAAGTTTTTTGTTAATTACATTTTAAATAATACAGTGAAGTAAACATAAATGCAAATAAACGGACAAATAAATGTCAAATAAAGCAATTAACTTCTTATCATAATCAAAAGTTCTTGATAAGCAGTAATTGTGACTGATGTGGCCTTGTAATTTAGTTCTGATAGTAAAAATCTGACCAATGTAACATTTTAAGATTAATACATATCCTATAGAAATCCTTTCAGTGCTTGCAGGACTGGGTTTGGAGCTGACAGGAATGTAATTGTTTTTGATGAAGCCACCACATAAGCATGTACTCATGTTCAAGTGGGCATGTATGTGTGCTCCAGGCAGCAGGAAGCATCACTAGGATGATGTTTTTGAAAGCAGCTGGGATGCATAAAATATTCATGCCTACAATAGGCAGAGGAATAAAAGAAATATTGAATGTTGTTGAAGAGCAGCATTGCAGAGGGAGATGCAGTATCTCATCGCATTAGTGCAGAGTCTAGGCTTCACCTCTCTAATGTCATACATCCTGTAAAACAGTATTCATATCACTCTCTGTGCACACATTTCAATAATATAAGACACAGGCTAAATCACAGGCTGCTAAAAGCGTGTGTTCCCGTGTTCAAAACACCAAACGTGAAATTAGTGCCTGAGTACATAGTAAAACCACAGTTTTAGTTTTAAATGCGTTGCAATAAACATTTTATTTTAAATGGGCTATTATCATTCACTCAGTTTGTGTCGTGGCAATTCACTAACAAACCACTTTGAGACGGCAGAAGACAGTTCTTGACCAGCGCCTACAGGAACTAGCAGCTCATCACCCCCTTAGGTCATGTCCGAGCTTATGGCCCTCAGCAGCGAGAGCTGGCCACCCTTATCCCAGTGGTAACAGAACTCTCTCATCACATCAGCTCTAACCACGACTGCTAACTCGCCAGCACCTTCCCATCATGTCACAAACACTTTTATTAATACAGACTGTGATCAAAATAAAATAAAATAAAGTTCCGTTCCCTGTTTGGATATATCAGTTGCCCCATATATCACCCTGTAATTAAAATGCTATCAGATAAATAGCCTACAATAAATATAAATAGCAATAACTGTTTAATCACACTGTGCATTATTAAACGACTGCTCACCTGCTGGTCAAGTCTGATATACTATAATACTGTCAGATATACTCAAGTAAGCTTACTATTTGGTAAAACCACCAGTCAAATGACAATAGCTGTATATTTAGGTTTATGCATTGTCAAACGTTGCTGCACTTGAACGCATCCCTGCATCTTCAATGATATGCCTGCACTGCGGGTTTATGGAAATAACTGTCAATTTTAGTTGTAGCAGCTGTTCTGTATTACTCATGCTTCCCCAATTAGCCTCAATATTTCAAATTGAGTGTCTTATGGTCATTAGGCATACAACTGTAAGTGGATCTCATGGCAGACGATTGTTTTGCTGAGCATTAAAGGCCTGGCATTTACTTTTTCCAAATCAATTTATGCATCACACTCACCAATGTCCAGATGAAGTCAGAGAACAAAGCACTGCATCTTCAGCTAGCACTTCATCTGGAAATGAGTCAGTTTTGCAAACCAGTCAGTAAAGTTCTGTTTACATCTCTGGCAGTGCTCCTCTTGAAAAGTATTTGTGATGGGGGAACTGGTGTCTTGGGTCAGTTTTAGCTGCTTTTAAAGCTTTCATGTTCCATCATTGTAAAAGGGTCAATAACTTTAGCAATGAGCTAGGCTAGCACCTTAGTTTTTTCACTCCAGTTGGGCACATACTTTTCATAAAGCACACTGGGTAAATGAACTTGCAACGTTCATAGTTTTCCCGGCAGAGGCATCGCAACAGCAGTACGAAGCAGTATGAAGAGCACACCAGGGGGGTCACACCAGATACTGAAAGCAAAGGTTCACATACTTTTGCCATTCCCTAATATGTAATATTGGATCATTTACCTCAATAAATACATGACCAAGTATAATATTTTTGTCTCATTTGTTTAACTGGGTTCTCTTTATCTACTTTTAGGACAAAATCTGATGATGTTTTAGGTCATATTTATGTAGAAATATAGAAAATTATAAAGGGTTCACAAACTTTCAAGCACCACTGTAGAGATAGAGAGTGGGTTTGGGGTGGCATGGTGAGAGTAAGAGAGGACCGATGCAAACTTTATGGAAAAAGGTGTGGGGAAGATCCTCCTTTGCCCTGCACAAGGGTCAGCATTCGGGGCGGATTGCACACAGTTCTGCATGCTGGCTGCAGAGAGAATTATATGATATATATGACCAGGGATTATGGATATTAAACTGCCCTTGGAAGAATGGAGACCCTTGAGGGTACGCAGAATCCTTTCATTGTATATACAGACCTCAAGGACATAGAATACATCAGATCAGCCAAACGTCTAAACCCACGGCAAACGTCTCATTTCTTCAAAGTTAGAATTTTGTCTCAAAGTGCCTTAAAGCTGATGTTATGTGCTCCCCTAGGATTTTCTGTCTGCCAAAACCCAACTCCTCACTTCATTGATTGTCGTGACCTGATAACTAAAAAGTATGCCTACCCTCTTCTCCTGGTCCCTGTGACTTTGGGACTCCTGAAAACCTTTTAACTGGTACACCAAGCTGGATCTGCTTAAAGTCTATAAAATGATTCACATTAAAGGGGGATGAGTGGAAAACAGCCTTCAGCACTAACACTTCACAGCACCATAATGAATTCCTGGTGATACCCTCTGGCCTTGCGAAGGTGTCCTCCGTCTTATTCCAAGCCTCCATCAGTGCCATGCTTCAGGACATGTTCTGCAAATTCCTCGTTGTCTGCCTGGAAGATATCCTTATTTATTTCTCCAACCCACCTACCCATCACTCGCACATGTCTAAGGTCCTTCAGTGCCTTCTGTGCGATAGCTGCTGGTGTCCCTAAAGGTGTAGCTAATTTCATGTCTTAAAAAATAAAGAGTCACCTATAACCAGAGAACAGGCTGCATCTGAAAATGTAGACGTGGGCCCAGTCCATTTCATTCTTAGGCTATATCATCACTCCTGCAGGCATAGCTGTGATTGGTGCCAAGGTATCAACCTGATCAACAGACCTCATAAATATTTGGGCTGATGTGTCTGTACAAACAACCTTAGAAAGAGGGGTGCATATCGCAAACACTCCATGTTTGAGGAACTTTGCAAAGAAATGGCTGAATGCGGCCACAGGTGGACGTGGCTGCAGCATCAAAGGAAAATAAAAAGCTAAAAAGCCCAAAGAAAGGTTTAAAGAAACCAAGGACGCAAACCAAAGAAATGACCGTGACCAAATAACCTGCCCTTTTTAATATGACCATTAAAGAAGTGCCGGTTACTGCTAACTCTCATTTTGATTGTTTACTTCTGGACGAGTGGTTCTCATTAAAAGCATAGCTGTTCTGTGCCCAGTTTGGGAGAGTGAACTGTTGAAAAGTTACTGTGAACAGCCTAAAAAATAAATTGGATTTGGTGGTGAGAAAATCAGATCTGGGACACTTTTTGCCTGCTGTGTGGAATGTAGCTGTAGTATTTAAATGATTTTGCAGTCCTACAGCACCACATGGATTCATTCTGTACACATTTTACATCAGACCTAACAGCATATCAACTGTAACAATTACTTCTAAACAGTTTGTTCTGATATTTGTAATGAAGAATGAAGAACTTTATTTCTTGATTATTGTGATGGACCCTAGAACAGAGCCTTTCATGGTTCTGTGATTAATTAATTGATTTACACCACTTCACAGCAGCTTTCAAACCCTGAACAAGTTCCATTGATGCAGAGCCCATAAATCAGAGTGCAATAGACAGGACCACAGTTAACTACTGCTTCAGTAAATTGGAAGTTAATATGAGATGCAGGTACATTAAGGTGTACTTAGAGCTGCACCTTCTCACAGAGCACATGATGATGCAAATCAACAACCATACACTGAAATCCCACTCATGTCTACCAGTTCATTTAGTTTGGTAACACTTAGTTGGCCTGCTATTATGGGATATGAATGTGATATATCCAGACCCTTATAAACAAATCCTTAAGCCTTTAATATAATAAGAACATTTGTTACAATAGAGACCATAAATGTACGGTACATTCTTAATAAGTTTATAGAACTAGTATTAAAATTGAAGCAGAAATGTAATCTTATGTGATATAAAAGTGCAGTGTAAAATACTAACAAAGATGAGAGAATGTAAGCTGACCTTAAACTTCAGATTTAAATGGCTGCTCAACAACATTAATCACACAAATGTCCCCTAAACAGCTAAACTTGGGATTAGGATTCCATTACACGGAAAAGAGGTCACCTATTTACCTAGAGTACAGACAAACCAAAATACTATTTATATATGAAATCATAGCTTTAAAAGATGTATTAAAGTGGCAGACATTCTTCTGAAATCAAGCAATGTCTTTTATTGAAATGTTTATATACAGATATATACACATATTCAGAAATGATGCAAACAGTGCAATGGATAATGTCATATATACAAATGTAAACAGTTCGCACAACGTGAAAGAAAGGAATATTATTTTGACGTGGATTCTATAGCACAATTTTCCATATGCTGTCAAGTTTCCTGTGCTCATTCGTAAGCTTGCAAAACTGTGACAGACCTTTCAACTGAGTGACTCGTGTGTGTTTTATTGCTCAGTAAAGCTGTACAATATTGAATCAAATATTTTGCTCCGTATTGACATCATGAATATTTATCATGATTGTTCAGTGAATTCAGCAACTAAATATGTATCACTTTATTGCACATACTGTAATGCAATCACTTTCAAATTGTATTGCACCCTGTACACATGCCTATATTCATTTCATCTTTCAGTACAAGACTTAGCATTTTGGCAACATTACTAAAATATAACTTTGAATGCTAAATACAAGCACCGTTGGACATAATATTTTCTTAAATTAATCAATAAATGAATACAAAACAATATCCAAATGTGTGCACCCTACATTGGTAAATTCTGAGTAGCTAAAATGGATTGGGAAATAAAAGACTGAAGAAATGGCCACAGCATTGTCATTGTCAGGAGTAATTTAGGACATCAGGATCCTTAAAAAAGTTACCTCTTCTGTTAGTCAATTACCTAAATTCATATTACCTGGCAATCAGTAATATTTGATAAATATGATTACCAAATATGATTATGATAGAAAGGTTATTCCATTTCGAGTGTTACTGCCTAAAGGGAAAATAATATCACTGATTAAGGGCATGTCAGTGCCCTTCCAGATATCAAGCGTTGCAGGTACTTGATGTGAACTTTTCCAGACTGTGTTGTATATTGTTATCAGATGAATTTGGTCTTATAGTTATTCTAGATGTTTGAGCTGAGGCCTTCACAGCTACACTGCTGTGGATGTTCACATGCTGGAAACAACAATGCACTGTTTGTGTGTATAAGTGGGATTGAGTACGTTTGAATATTTAGTGTTTAAAATCTTGCTTTCCTTCAGAGAAAAAAAAAAATATGTACAGTGTGCTGTCTTCACACAAATGTCACATTTATAAGTCTGTATTCACTGACATTTACCAATCAGCCACAACCTAAAAACCTCAGACAGGTGAATAAAACTGACAGTGTGATTCTGCAGGGAAACCTTAGGTCCTGGCATTCATATGGACCTAATATAGACATTGTTGCAGACCAAATACACCCCTTCATGGCAATGGTGTTCCCTTTCAGCAGGATAGTGCACCCTTCTACGCTGCAAATTGTTCAGGAATGGTTTGAGGAACACGACAAAGTGTCCTCAGATTTCAGTGTGATCTAGCAGCTGTGGGATGTGCTGGACAAACAAGTGTGATTAATTGAAGTCCCACCTCACAACGTACAGGACTTAAAAGATCTTCTGCTAACATCTAGTGCCAAATATCACAGGGCTCCTTCAAAGGTCCCTGACTCAGTGGCACCCTGCAGAGCCTTGGCAGTGTGAACCTACACAATATTAGGCAGGTTTGAATGTTATGGCTGATTGGTATATACTCCACTGTAGGCCTTTAACTAGAAAAACATGGCTTATTTCCACAGATGTAAAAGCAGTAAACACAAACATGGAGGAAGAAAGATGCTTTGAGACCAGCTTATATAACTGCCATGGCTTTTCAAAGATTCCTGATTGATCCCCTCTGAATTCTGGGGCCCTGAAGTGGTTGCTGATTGGCTGCGGCTGGAACACATGTCGTACAGGTTACCTGAAAACTGCATCTTTTTGGACTCTTGTCTCAGTGACTCCCACACAGCAGCAGCCTCTTCAGGACAGCCAGCCATCGCCATGTTAGCACAGTCATGGAAATCATCCCATGACCTGCAACAGGTACAGTTCATAATTTATTGACTCACAAGAAAATAGTATTAACTTTAGTGTTAAAACATATATATGAATTTTAAGAGTAGGAGGAATAATGGAAACAAACATGGAACCAATGACATGAAGCTATATGATGTAGAGAATCATATAATCTCTCATCAATGGAAGATGACCAAAGGTATGTAGTCACCCTTTCTAAATTACTGGTCTCTTATTTCAGCCACACTCACCAAACAGGTTCATAATATGAAACATGCAGGCATAGACAAACAGGGTGGCAGGAAAATGGGTTGTACTAAACACTTCACTAACTCCCAGTATGGCACTTTCATTGACGTTTCCAACAAGTCAGCTCATCCGAAAGTTCTGTGCTGCCCTCCTAAAATATAGTCCATTTATTTTATATCCGTTTTGCCAAGTTGTAGAACTTAACTCCATCAGAAACCTTGGACTAATTGGAATGCCATCAGTGAGCCAGGACATATTGTCCCATAACAAAGTCCATACTTATACCCATGTTTTTTAATATAATATTTGGGTGTCCACAAACTTTTTATATGTAGTCTCTATACTAAAATAATTTTGCTTACATGTATTTAGACTTTTAGCTTGTTTTCTGTTCTTTTTAGTGGGAGGACTGCTATGGGTAAAACACATTGTAAAACATTTTACTTATATATTAAACATTTCAAAATATATTTTAAAAATCTACACAATTCTCTTCTAATAAGCTTAAGAATAGTTATTTTAATGGAAAGACTATAGCACATTGATTACTGGACATTTGCCTGATAATTGTAGGACAGATCAGATCCTAATATAATTCCTAATAAAGTGGATAGTAATTGTATCTGATCTGTGTTTTATGTGCTGATATTTAAAAATGTATATGGACGTTCCTAAAAAAATGATGACTAGACAAGTAAATGGTGACTAGACTTTGGGGTGGTACATATGGTACGGAAACGCCTTTAGACACTGGAAAAGCAAATTAAATCTAGTAGAACTGCTACCCAGAAGCACCTCTTTAGCTAAAACCAGGAATAATTTATTTAAGGCCAAGGAATAACAGAATGTAGAGAATGACTGAGGACTATTGGGACTGAGAACTGAGGACTATCACTTTTTTATCTTCTATTATGTCTATTTCAATACTTATTCTAATAAAACTTATTTTTCAAACATGGTTAATAATTAGATGTTAAGTGTCTGAGACCGGAGAGTGGATGCTTAAGAGATGTCATGGTGGACCTTTTAAATGTTAGAGTATGGATCAATAACTCTTCCTGATGAGGTGAGTTTCATTTTCCACAATAATAAATATGGTTATAAAAGCTATGTAATTTACACAGGATTTAAATATGTCAAGCTTTAACCAATATCACAATCACAATTAAGGACAGATTTTTTTTTATGTCATGCCTGCAGCACATTACAAAAAAGTTGGGATGGGAGCAATTTACGACTTCTAAAAAGGTTTAAAAAATAAATTAATGATGTGATTTCAAACAGGTAATGTCAACCATGATTTGGTACAATAACAAGATCCACAAAAGGCTGAGTCTTTGAGGAGGAAAGACGGACAAAGTTTGTCTTAATTTTGTCAACAAATACATGGGACAATTATTGAAATGTTTAAAAACAGTGTTCCTCAAAGAAAGATTTTGGAATTTATCCCATTACAGTGCATAAAATCAAGGAAGTCAAGGAATCTGGAGGACATTCAGTTCAAAAAGGGCAACGGTGCAGGCCTAAACTGAAGACTTGAGATCTCTGATCCCTCAGGTGGCCCTGCATCAAGAACTGTCATTCACCAATAGCTGACAGAACCACACATTTACAGCATTTAGCAGGCACCCTTATCCAGAGCGACTTACAATTGATACAGTCTTACAATCCAAGCAATTGTGGGTTAAGGGCTTTGCTCAAGGACCCAACAGTGGCAGCTTGGCAGAGGAGGGATTTGAACCCCGGACCTTTTGGTCCATAGTCCAGTACCTTAACCGCTAGGGTACCACAGTCCCACATGGACAAGGGATTACTTTGGCAAACGTTTGTCAAGAACTATAATATGGAATTACATTCACAAATGCCACTTACAACTTTACTGTGCAAAAAAAGCCTTAACTTAAGCATGTCCAGAAACAGTGTCAACTTTTCCGTGTTCAGAGGCATGTGGAGTGGACCATCACAGAGTGGAGACGTGCACTGTGATCAGATGAATTTGTAGTCAAGTTTTTTTTGTGGAAGAAATACACCGTGTGCTTCTGAAGAAAAGACAGGTATCAGAACTCAGATGATGAAGACCATTTCCTTTGCTTACCAACAGCATGTGGCATTTTTGACCATCACTGGGACCAGTGACATTACAAAAGCCTCCACTCTAGGAGCCACACCTGAGGAAACTCATTTAGGCAAGCACCCAATCCAAGTACTGACCAGGCAAGACCCTGCTTGGTGTAAGCCACTGGGTTCTTTTCTACAAAAACCCTGATGGCTATTTGTAAAGTTGATGGCCAAATGAAGCCCTGAGAGCCTCCTGGACATATTCATCCAAGGCAGGCATTTCTTGTACCAATAATGGGGAAAAACACGAGTGTGCAGCAAGGCTGAGCCAGGAGAAATTATGATTGAGGGGCTTGAGCCAGGAGGACTTATGATCTGGAGCCACACTATCTCCTCCAAGAGATACATGGCTTATGTTTCTACATCCAGAGAATACCCAAAACCACTTATTGCTTATAGGAAGGAATAATACAAAATACCTGAAGCACATGTGAACCCCCACCACCAGTTATGAACGAATAGTTTGAGACTGGACTAACCAGGGTAAGACGTTACATCAGCGCTTATCGGACGCTTCATATGTTCTGCAGAGGATGGCTAAGGAACCTTCTTCTGGGCAAAGCATTTCTGTGTTCGGTGGCCAAGTTTACCACAGAAAGTACACTAAAGGAGCACTTGATTAGTAAGACAGAGCAGACCTTGGTCCATATCCATTGGTATGGGGAGTGGCACAGCCATGGGAACAGGCCCAAGGGGGTCCAGAGCAAGGGGGTCATTCTGATCTCATTTCTAAGCTTTTCATTCAACCCTCACTGTTATGTGGTGCAAAGTGCCTGCTCATTCCAACCACCCTAAGCTCTAAGGGTACAAAATGAGAGCACATACTTGGCACCTGGTCCTGAGCCCTGGCTGAACCTGAGGACATGCTCGCTGAACTCCCTGCCCTCAGCTGGGCAGTCAAGCACAGCCCCGAACTTGAGCAGCCAGACCTGAAAGATGCCCTGCAGGATCTTCATTGTGTCATGTTATTCTGTAAGGGACAGGATAATGCACTTTGTGAGCATACATGACCCTGTTGCGAGGAGATCAAAGTGAATAAAGGAATGCATCGACTCGGAGCAAGGAGAATAAAGGAAGGCTCATAATCAATGCCAAATGGTGGAATGAGGATAACATTTGGTACACAACCAAATGAAGTAGGCAAGCATATGGAAGAAACAAGAAGACTGCAGTGTGAGGTGTTCATGAAACGCTGGGAATGAGAAACACAGCCAACCAGAGTGACAGACAAGCAGTAGTAAACTCAGGGGAGAAAAAAAAAAGTTCAAACAGATTATAAAATGGAAACAAGCATCCCATCTAGTTGAAAGCAGGTAGAGCAGGAGAGCAAGATGTAAGAAAGCACCAATGATCTCACGCAGAGTGGGGAAGGACACCTTCCTTTAGATGCCTGTTTCACCAATGAGGAAATGAAAAGTCAGCACTCAGGAGACAGTGGCCGTTTTCTCTGTTTGCCAGTGCCACCACTGAGACCAGTAGTATTACAGTTGGGGTACAATAAGACATCTCCAAAGACTGCAGTGTCAGAGAAAATTCTCATGGAGTGCAATTCTGAAGTAACTGCATTTTTCAAATATTATGTAGGAAAATTATTATAACCCAAGACTTGTTTGCAACCATTCAACATATACAACATAATCAGAAGAGTGAATGAGACTCAGGTGTGGCAACTTTTCAGAAGGACTTTCTTTTTGGCCACCCTGCCATATAAGCCAGCTCTGTCTAAAGCTTGTCCCATGTGTTGTGTGGCTGGATCCATACGCTTTCCACTTCTGAAATAATGATCTCAATGGTACTCTGAGGCATAATTAAAGCCTCTGAAATCTTTTGCATCCTTCTCCTAACTTGTATCACTCCTGTTCTATCATCACTACACTGGTTACCAGTTAAATTCCGCATTGATTACCAAAATACTTCTTATAAACTTATAAAGCTCTACATGGCCTGGCCCCACATTATCTGAGTGAACTCTTAAGAGTTTTACAATCCAACCAAGTCTACTTTGTCCACAGGGTGGCAGGACGTCTTTTAGTTTTCCTAGAATTAAAAAAGTCACAGCAGGGGGAAGGCTTTCTCATACATGGCCCCCCAACTATGGAATAAACAACCCACTTTCGTTCGAGACTCTCCAAATTTTTAAGTCTAGGCTTCTGGAGTCATGTCTGGCCTGCCTGCCTTGTCCGTTAGCCGGGAGTGTCGGGTGGGGCAGTCTGGCTGAACTGGGCTTCGTCCTCTTGATCTTGACTCGTGCATCCTTGCCTTAGACTAAGGGCCAGAGCTTGGGGTTTTTCATAGTCAAAGAGTCTTATGGTGATCAGAGACGGTGGGTTGCCTGGTGTCTTCTGCCTCCCCGTGGGGTTGCTGATGTCCTCATGTGATCCCTCTTGGCTGTGTTTCCTACCAGTTCTCCTTCTTTCCTAGCTATGCTGCTATAGCTAAACGCTGCCGGGTCTCATGGCTACACATGGCTCAGTGACTGTTAACAGACACTGTGCTCTTAATCAATACTACTAATTACATTTTCTGGTACCAGTTCCAGCCCCACACATGATGTTCATAGTCATCCGCTGCAGCTTCACTCAAGCTGCTTCCGTCATCAGCTCCAGCCCCATCATACCCAGGCCACTTAATGCCGATGTGCTTATTTCACATTTTATTCGAACTATGACTACATGACTTTAGTTTCGTTCTTAGATTTATCATCTACGCCGCCCAAGGAGGTTGGGTCCCTTTTTGAGTCTTGGTCCTCCCAAGGTTTCTTCCTATAACACTCAGGGAGTTTTTCCTTGCCACTGTCGCCCTAGGCTTGCTCAATTTGGGATTGGACGTAGTTATTAGAAGATAATCTAAACTGGCATAGTTGCTTTGAGACAATGCTCCATTGTAAAAAGCGCTATATAAATAGATCTGACTTGACTTGACTTCCTTTCCACTACTTTATCCTGTGGCCATTTTGAAAGCACCTCTGTCCCTATGGTGAATGGATTGGGTTACCGTAACCTACCAGTGGTGGAATCCTTAGGAACAGTCGGTTTTATTCTGAAGTAATCAAAACAACTACAATGGATATCAGCTGGGGGCCAAAAAGATTGGTGGTGATTCGGTGTTGATCGCTTGTATCTGAGCAAGTTTATAATGATTACTCCAAAGGGATGACCACTCATCCAAACCAGGTATTTTACTAAATAAATTTAAATCATTATTCAAAGGTATTTAGAAGTTATTTTCACTTTGATGTTGAGGATTATGTAATAAATGGAAATTATGGATAAATTAAATAATGATGTGATTTCAAACAGGTGATTTCAATCATGATTTGGTACAAAAACAGTATTCACAAAAATCTGAGTCTTGAGGAGCAAAGATGGACAAAGTTTGTCTTAAGTTCGTCAACAAGTACATGAGAAAATTATTGAAATGTTTAAAAACAACGTTCCTCAAAGAAAGACTGGAAGTGATTTGCATATTTCTCCCATTACAGTGCGTAAAACAACGCTCGAGCTCTGGAGATGTGAGGCAACAGTGCTAAGCAGTTGGACCAACATGACATCTCACATGATCAAGTAACAAAAATTCGTTTAATAGTGTTAAAATAATTATTGCTGTTAATGCATTAATTCAGACAGCCCTACTTTAAACACTAAGTTACCTGATAGTCAATGCTCAAAGAAACAACTGCTTTAGATACACCAACTATAAGTATGAAAGTACATTTGTGCCAGGAAGTACTAAAATAAAAATTGCCGCAAGCAAATAAACACAAAAATACAAAGATGAAACACAACGAATGCAGTCAGGTGAATAAAAAAATAACATATTACATACATCGTTTTTGAATAATTTCACTTGCTTTCTGTTGCTTTAAGATTCTTTTTAAGATTCCTTAAAGCTCTAATGGTGTGTCACTTTTAGACATCCCAGGATGCCTTGAAGCTCTGTTCCAAATCAGGGTTTATACTGCTTCATTGGTTGGCCTTGAACATTTCCAATGATGACAGTTAAGACTGATGCAACTATTACACACCACACATTTGAAATGGTTTACCCTAGCAAATGCACAGTTTGCTTGTTTGATATGGTGCTTTTAGACCTTTATAACATAAGCTGTAGTTTTATAAAGATAACCATCTAAAAGAACCATACACACGTGGACAAAATTGTGTACCCCCACCGTATCCCCTCAGTTAATGAAAGAAAAAACCCACATGTAAAGGGGTAACAGAAATAACTTTAATCTGACAAAAGTAATAATAAATACAAAGTCTATGAAAATGAGCAAATGAAAAATTCAGACATTGCTTTTCAACCATGCTTCAACAGAATTATTACAAAAATAAAACTCATGAAACAGGCCTGAACAGAAATGCTGGTAACCCCTGAAAAATGTGACCAAAGGGACAGATAGATAGATAGATACTTTATTTATCCCAAAGGAAATTATTGAAAACAGAGCTACTACTGGAGAGGCTGCCGCTCACGACGGCCGCCTAGACTACTAGACCTGGACATGCTAAATCAAGGTGTGTTTCACTAGATTAGACATCACAGATGTCTACAGATCTTGTAATCAGTCAATGGGCCTATATATGGGGGCATCAGGTAGTCACTGTGCTGTTTGGTGAACAAGGTGTGTACCACACTCAACCATGGACCAGAGGAAGCAAAGGAAAGAGTTGTCTCAGAAAGAAAAGGATAGACAAGCATGTTTAAAGGTAAAGGTTAATAAGGCCATCTCCAAGCAGCTTGATGTTCCTGTGACTACAGTTTGCATATAATTATTCAAGAAACTTAAGACCCATGGTACTGTAGCCACCTCCTGGACGTGTGAACAAATCAAAGAGATAGATAATACGAATGGTAACAATAGAGCCAAGAAAAAACTTCTAAAGAGATTAAAGGTGAACTTCAGCTCAAGGAACATCAGAGTCATATTGCACCATCCTCGATGTTTGGAGCCAAAGTTGGACTTAATGGGAGACGACAAGGAGGACACCACCATTGTTGAAAACAAAACGTAAAAAAGCCAGACTGGATTTTGCCAAACTACAGTGTTGACAAGCCACAAAGCTTCTGGGAGAATGGTCCTTTGGACAGATGAGACGAAATTGAGAACTTTTTTGTCAAGGCACATCAGCTCTATGTTCACAGACAGAAAAATGAAGCATATCAAGAAAAGAACACTGTCCCTACTGTGGAACATGGAGGAGGCTCTGTTATGTTCTGGGGCTGCTTTGCTGCATCTGGCACAGGGTGTCTTGAATCTGTGCAAGGTACAATGAAGTCTCAAGACTATTAAAGACGTCTAGAGAGAAATGTGCTGCCCAGTGTCAGAAAGCTTGGTCTCAGTCGCAGGTCATGGGTCTTGCAACAGGATAATTTCCCATAACACACATCTAAAAACACCCAAGAATGGCTAAGAGGAAAACACTGGACTATTCTGAAGTGGCCTTCTATGAGCCCTGACCTAAATCCTATTGAGCATCTTTTGGAAGGAGCTGAAACATGCCATCTGGAAAAGGCACCCTTCAAACCTAAGACAACTGGAGCAGTTTGCTCATGAGGAGTGGGCCAAAATACCTGCTGAGAGGTGCAGAAGTCTCACTGACAGATACAGGAATCGTTTGATTGCAGTGATTGCCTCAAAAGGTTGTGCAACAAAATATTAAGTTAAGGGTACCATCATTTCTGTCCAGGCCTGTTTCATGAGGTTTTTTTTAAATAATTCTGTTGAAGCATAGTTGAAAAGCAATGTCTGACTTTCATTTGTTCATTTTCATAGATTTTCATAGTATTTATTATTACTTGGGGTACCAACAATTTTGTCCACATGTGTAATAGATCTGTCAAACTCTTTACAACACTACAGGAAAAATACACCAACATGCAGCTTTTTCATTCAAACAAATTCAGATTTTAATTATTCACTTCAGAATAAAACTTTTTTTCACCAATATTCTGAGCATTGTATGTTGATTTCAGCTCAGCACCCATATGGAAATCTAATCAAATCAGACTGGTGCCACCGACAAATGGCAAGACAATGAATGACAATATATTTATTGTGACACTGGCTATATAGTCATGCCTATGGATTTCTATTCTAAAATTTCTCATTGTATTTGGATGAAGATTATATTCTTAGACTGCCAAATGATCTAGACATCAGAAAGCTGAGGCTGAAGGTATTTTCTCTCATCTAGCTGAGGATTTCACCCCAAGCTTATTCAGCACATTTCAGCCCACAGTACTTTATGAAGAAGATACAACACAGGAAGTTGTAAAACGTTCCAGCTGAAGGATGGGTCAATTTCAAATATACTATACCTGTGTGTATTATTGTAATATTTGTTACCTTCTAATCCATATGAACTTTGATTAAAAGTCATCTATCTTGGCTGTGGATGCAATGTATTACATTGGATAGTGTTTTTTGGATCAGGCATGATCTAACTGAAAAAAATACACATTGAGAAACAAAAGGGTTTTTATATTCTGAAGTACAGCCAATAAAATTTTGAGAACGATAAATGGGCAGCATATTAATTTGACTTACAACTCAGTACAGTAGTGCCGGTTTCATTCACAACTGTTACTTTGAGCTCTGCCTTTATGAGGTGTTTAATTGATAAGAAATTTTAAAATGAGTGCCTGCCAATTAGTCCTCCCGCATTTAAGCCATATCCTCAGATATGCGTTCTCTATATGAGATCCTATCTGGCTTCTTGACACTAGTAATAAGTTAGTAGACAGCCCTGGTCGATATCTGTTCAGTCAAAGTGTAAATTTGTATTTTTTGTTGTATTTTTATATTGCCTTCCAAATAATGTATTCTATTTTCTCTCAGTTCATATAAAAGTATCGTCAGAAGGTTTTATATGAGTGCATTCAATGCTACTACACCAGACAATAAACCTGCTGGGTCTCCATAAAACTCTGGAGCTCACTGGGTAAACTGCCCAAGCTAGTGGCTTGATTGGGTCAAAGAAAGACTATTTGTCAAATATAAGTGTACTTTACTAATAATTTTCCTCATTTACATACATTAGTAATATCTAGCTCCAGCATCTTTAGCACACTTCTTTCACTTTTAAAGGAATACCCACACCAATGTCTTTACAGGTTACCTGAATATTCCTCGACTGTGACATAATTAAATATAAAGCAATCCTCAGAATCGTTACTCACTCAGTAAAACATAAGTATTACTGCAAGACATGGGATATGTTCAAAGTTACTTTGCTGCTTTACCCTGATAACATGCAGTTCTTGCAGAAATGTAGACATCATTTCAAAATGAATAAACAACTATGGCAGTTGGAGACCAAGAAAGGAAAAAAAAAAAAGAAAGAGAATAAGAAAGGGAGTGGGACCTACATGAGTGAGGTGTAACAGATAGTAAAACCATGTTCTGTGACAGCACAAAAAGTGGAAAAAGGACACATACAGATAAGTGAGTTACAGTGGTTTGTAGGTGGACCTTGAAAATGGTGTACATTAAATGTTTATGTTATACGAGAAGAACCAATCTTTGATTACAGCCCCTCTTATTCTTTCATTGTGTATGGGATGTTCTATGAATGTAAGTATAATAATATCACTAGATATGTGTGTATCAGACCTGCAGATTGAGTCAAGCTCTTGTGTGTCCTCTTCTTTTTGGCTGTTGACAGACAGACTGTCCCCCAGGGCCAGTAGACACTGGGCCAAAGCCCTTGTAGATGCGAGCTGGCAAAGCAACCTTCTAGAAGCAGCTGCAGTGGGGCTCGGAACCATCACTGTGGGCAGAGTTGAATTTTTTGCTGAATGTTTTGCACATTATTCCTAAAGGCCTGTCATCTTACTGCTAGCACAAATGTGGAATCAAAATGTACATTAAAATGAAAGGGGAAGAATATAACTTGCATCAGGTTGTGTTCAGTTGAAAGGCAATATGCATGAAATCCTTGTTTAGAATCTAACAGAAGGCTTCACTATAGTGTATTCTGAAATGGAAGATGAAGGTACAGGAATACAAGACCCTCTCAACACAACACATATTTGTAACACATTATCTGAAGAAAATTTGTAACACAATAATGTGGAATCAATAGACTATGAAAAAAATGAAAAAGATTAATTGTTTTGATGAGTTGTATTGAACAGGTTCTTAAAGAACAGGAGAGTATTGTCCGTTAATGAAATAACAAGGTATGAAACTTAATCAAATTAACAGTGGTGCTTGAACATTTGCGAACCCTTTAGAATTCTCTATATTTCTGCACAAATATGACCTAAAACATCATCAGATTTTCACACAAGTCCTAGATAGTAGATAAAAGAGAACCCGGTTAAGAAAATGCAGACAAAAATATTGTACTCTGGCCATTTATTTTATTGAGGAAAAAATGATCCAATATTACATATTAGTGAGGGGGCAAAATTATGTGAACCTCTAGATTAGCAGTTTGAAGGTGAAATTAGAGTCCGGTGTTTTCAATCAACAGAGGAAACACATTCAGGTTTGAGTGGGGCCCTGTTTTATGTTAAAAAACGGGATCTATCAAAGTCTGCTCTTCACAACACGTCTGTGGAAGTGTATCATGGAACGAACAAAGGAGATTTCTGAGGACCTCAGAAAAAGAGGTGTTGATGCTTATCAGGCTGGAAAAGGTTACAAAACCATCTCTAAAGAGTTTGGACTCCACCAATCCACAGTCAGACAGATTGTGTACAAATGGAGGAAATTCAGGACCATTGTTACCCTCCCCAGGAGTGGTCGACCAACAATGATCACTCCAAGAGCAAGGGGTGTAATAGTTGGCGAGGTCACAAAGGACCCCAGGGACCCCAGTCCGTTTAACTCATTGGTTCATGATACATATCACACTTCTGATGGATTTGTCAGAACATACCCCCATCATAAATCAGGGATTTGTTAGTATTTGTTGTTTTCGGTTCTCGTACCACTGTATATGCTTTCGCGATAGAGCTTTGGACAGTCAACTGAAATTAACTTCAGAAAGCCTGTGATTTATGGAATATTGGGAGGTTTCAAATGGAGGCAAGGCAGCAAACACATAATAGTCCATTAGTTTGTTGTTCAACTATAATGTTTGCACATTTTGACAATGCTAGTGACTTTGCAGTTTTATTTGAGAGACAGAATTTCATCATCTCAGCTGAAGTTTGGTTACAGTTGATTCAACGGCAGTCACATTAATCCTGGTCAGGGCCAAGGAGGACTCAGAGACTATTCCAGGCACGGTAGGTCAAACGAATGCAACCCCAAAGGGCAACTACAAGAACCAATCCACATACCAGTAGTTTGGCATACTGTTTAGTACAAAATATTGAGGTTTACAATAATGTATGTACCTCAAAGTTATGTACAACATCATAGCCAAAGCTCTGTTTACATGCCTTCACTGGCCAATGACTGCACATATGGATGGTGACTCAGGCATTTTTGTTTCAGAGCTTTTCAAACTATGTTTTGGAAAAGAAACAAACACGGATACCAACCACATACAACCATGTTATATATAAAGAAATCAGCTTCTATATGTACGTCTTCATGGGATCAACACAGTTTTGTGAACGCATACTCAAAGACAGCATTGACCTTGGGACACTGGAAAGGCAACTGAAAAATATTCTCCCTTTTTTGAAAAGTGCAGACCCATTACAAATACCCCCTAATGTATCCTCCATATATCATAGCCTACATTAGCTGCCTGCTCTTACAGCTTTGTATGCATATATGCATTAAGCAACCACAAGTAAAATGGGAGGATGCATGACTTCCTCAGAGAGCTCAATCTTCTGTCTTGTTTCAGCTCTTATTTCTGGGCGAGACCTACTCATCGTTAGACCGCTGAACTAACAGTAGGACTAAGTGGGAATCTTAATTGGATTGAACAGTGGATTGTCGACATTCTCCTCTGTTCCCCGTAGGAATGCTTTATTAATATTTAATAGAAAAGGCTTTCTTCCTTGCTCTCCATGTCTCACCCAGGCTTCCCCCTACTGCTGCAACCCTATTGATTTTCACAGGATAAAGTTGTGCAACCCAATCTCAGGATTATTGGTTTCACTCATCCCGATCGACATTTAATGGCAACCTGGTGAGTGGGACTGAGAAATGTGTTTTATGCGACAGCACTGAAAAGGAGACAGTACTTCTGAATCTGAAAAACACTAGGTAATGATAATGGCAGAACAATAGACAAGTGGCTCAAATGCAAATGGCTTATCTGTATGCTTTGTGGCAAATCTAAGGCATTAAATCTTTAAGACATGCATTGCTTGCCTTCTTCAACAAATAAGGAAATTATTCTTCAGGACAGGTATATTTAAATCAAACAAACAAACAAGAAAACTAGGCAACCTGAATCGACTGAATCTAATAAAATGCTCCTAAAGAGCTTTTGCCAATTAAAAGTTAGTTTTAGTACTGCCTTGCTGCAACTAATTAGAAATCTGTAGCTGTACATTGTGGAGATCATTCAGAGCTAACTCTGTTGCATACGGCAGCTCTTGCACTTCCTTCAACATTTGTTATTTCCTAGACACTTCTATCTTTCAGGACTCTCATCTCACAATGAACTATTCCAGTGTCTCTCAGGAAGACGTGTTTGATTCTGGACAAAAAAGTGGACAACACTTGTAAGCTACTCATGGTACTCACAAGTGCACAACAGAAAACAGAGTTAGGCACCCTTAGGCATAATTGACTCTGCTCTCTGGATGGGAAGGACAGCATTCCTGCCTCTCTTACCCATCAACTGTTTTCAGAAGGAAACTGAAAGTACCGTCCTTCATACTCCATAACAGAGGAGGCTGAACTACACTCACTGACAAAAAACCATAAAACACTCAGATAGAAATGTTGGATTGCTGCAAAACGCGGCATTTAGTTAGGTCACATGCAGATATGTAAATGATTACAGGTGTGGTCTGATTAGACACTGGGTCTTGTCATAAGAGGGCATAAAATTGTCCAATACAAAAGCTCTCAGTCTACTTCTGAGTAGTGTACCTCTTGATGAAAGATCATTAATTGCTAGACATGACTCTTTTACACATTTTCTCACAGCTTGGCCTGTAGATCCTCCACACCCATAGTTTGCTGAAGCTGGTGTCCCAGCTGGTCCCATAAATGATCGAGTGAAGATAAATCTGGTAGCTGGGCAGGCCAAGGAAGGTCTGGAATCTGGCAGAGACAGTCCTGGAAAAGGAATTTGCTGTACTTGTGCGAGCATTATCCTGCTGAAAAATGTCAGTTGGAAGCTCTGTCATGAGAGGCAACACTACTATGAGTGACCAACTGTCATATGCAATGGTTCCCCAGATAATCACACCAGCAGTTGGGACAGTGTGTTGCTCCACAGCAAAAGGCAGGATTGAAGAGCTCACTACAAGGATTCCATACTCTAATCAACTGACGTTAAATCCCAAACAGATATGGTTCCAGTCCATAGCAGTCCAGGTTTCTCATTCACAACAAAAGTGCAAACAAAGGTGATGATGGCTGGCTGTCAATGGCAGGACATGTAATGGGCACTGTGGCAATAAATTTCCTTCTGATAAACACCTGGAAATAATCCTGGCAGAGACAGGGGTGTGTAGTGAAGGTGCCATCTGTGTCTGGATGGTGGACAATGGAACTGTAAGAACTGCTGGTGCTTGTCGGTGGATCAAATGATCCTGTCTACTGGTGGTCTGTCTTGGCCGCGCGGAGCCTGTTCGCCACATTTGCCAACACCTCCTAACAGCTAGGTCAGAATGGCCTAGGTGGTGGGAAATTTGCGAAACGACCATCCTCCTTCCCTCAGTCCAATTATGCACCCCCTCTCAAAATGTCTTTGAGTGTGTCATAGAGGCATGTCTAGCAGTCAACAATCTCTCACCAAGTGGTTTTTATAGGGCAGCGGGGGAAGTACTTTTATGCCCTCTTGTGGCAAGACTCAATGTCTAATCAGACCACACCCGTAATTGTTTACATCTCTGGAAGTGACATAAGTTTTGTAACCATCCGACATTTCTATCTGGATGCTTTTATTTTTCTGGCCAATGAGTGTAGTGTACTCAAGAGTTGAAAGTAAACTTAAATATCTGTCCATAGTAATCATTTTGAAGTTTCACAAACATTAAAGTGCAGCCAAATTTCATTTAGGCATTCCATGCAGTGATAATTTGACTTAAAACACAGTATAACATATATTGTTACATAGTGCTCTCCAGTAAGTGGTTTTCAAAGCTTGAACTGTCATATAATCCACTACAGACAATTTGGAGACAGCAGAGTTTAGAGAATTTCAAACCCTTGGTGTCATTTAGGATTCAATGCAGATAAAGTGCTATATCAGATCTGGCTGGCTGGAGACTTTTCTTCCTCTATCAATCACTCTTTCCCTTGATAATGACTTGCCCAATAGTTCAGGGCAAATAGCTGGACGCCAGTCAGATAATGGAGGAAGAATTAAGCAGACAGAACAATTTTGCACTCTCGGGTCAGCCTCTCTTAGTTCCAGTCCTCTTACAATTCATGCTTGTCTGCATTGATACTAATGCATTAATTGAAATTCTAAGTGATACACTGATGTGCACATTCATAGAAAGTACAGTTTGTCAGAGGAGTAGTCTGATAAAGAATCTGGGTTCATCAGCCGTTCTCTCACTCAAAACTCAGGGTGCATAAGCCAGTAACTACAACCTGCAGTCAGGCTGAATTGGCTAGTGTCACAATGGTTGATGGACAGGACTGGAAAGACATCCTTCCTAACCAGAGAGCAGCACCAATTATGGGTTTCTTTTTTGGACTCCTAGTCACAGATGGAATATGACAGCTTTATTGGTTTTCTACTATTTTACTCAGCAGCCACTGTGCTATTGTTTTAAATCAACTGTCTCAAGAGGTGCTCTTACTCTGGGATTGTATCGCTATTGGTTTACACATGCGCCTACCGGGTAATTGCCCAGGACTTGTAATTGGTATACTGTCATGGCAGTTCACCTGGGAGATTGACTTTTGGGAACTTTCACACTTTCAATACCTTCCCAGTAAATTACTGGAAAAAGTGCACAACTAAACAGGGTTTTAAAAGCACTATTATGGTAATACCTCAACTTTATAGGTTATATGAAAAAGCAAGACTTTATCTGGGGTTCTATAAAAATATCATTTTTGAGAGCCATTAATGTCCCAATGTTTGTGTAGTTTTTTTAGTTTTATTTACACATCATGTCCAAGGAAAGACATCATAAACAGACCCGCTACTCAATTGAAATGTAACACAATACACCAGTGGTGAATTACACCAATTTTTGCATATGTTGTTTCATTGCATAGTCTAGCAAATATCATAATTTACCACATATTCTCCTGCATCCATCATAATTCCTTTCAAAAAACTCACAATAACACAAACAACGATTTCCTCATTTACCTTATGATTATGAATGTTTGGAAAGAGATCCATTTACTATTGCCTCAACCATTTAAAATGTGCCTCTTCTCACCCCACGCGCTCCACCTAAAGGAGTGCATCAACCTCTCCAGCTCAGCAGGGCTGAGCAATGATAGACGGAGAGTCATGTTCCCCAAACCCATTGTGTGCCTCTTATTCATACATGCCTTGGTCCAGCTGAGTTGTTGATGTCAGCTGCACATGGCTCATCTACACAGAAGGCCTTCAAATTAAATAAAATAATTTCTTTCTCATGAGATATTAGACATTCTCGACTCATTAGACACCCCCAGTAGATTTGAGGATGTCATGAAACCGCAACTGTTATCTGATGGTTAACATGTGAACCTTCACTTACTGCACTTTATCTGGACTAAATAATGCCCAGAGACTTGCTTCTATTCTTTGTTTTGTGTACTCTACTTAGCTTCTGTCTAATAACCATATGATTTATTTTTCATTTCTCACTCACTGATCTTCAATACCTTCTTAATCTAATTCAGAGTCATGGAGGTGGACTGGGCCTAAGGCAGAAACCAACCCTAGACAGGGTGCCAATCCATCTCAAGACACAAGTACACACACACTCACACTGGGACACTTGACAATTGACATAACACATCTTTGAAATGTGAGCGGCAACTACAGTACCCAGAACATGCCCTTTCTGACACAACAATAACATGCAACCTCCACACGTGTAGCCGTCAGGCAGTCAGTTTCCACCTGAACTCCAGTCTCTGGAGCTGTGATGTGAAAACTCTAACCACTGGGCCACCGTAGGAGTTTGTCCCTGCCACTGTCACTCTAGGGTTACTTACTGGGACTCTGAGCATTGAAGTCTGTAAAATTGCTTAGAAACTTAATTCTGTTGTAAAAAGTGCTGATGGAAATGTGCTGTACATTACGTTAACAATTACATTTACAGCATTTAGCAGACGCCCTTATCCAGAGCGACTTATAATTGCTACAGTTTTACAATCCAAGCAATTGTGGGCTAAGGGTCTTGCTCAAGGACCCAACAGAGGCAGCTTGGCAGATGTGGGATTTGAACTCTGAACCTCTTGGTAGACCTTAAATTTTGTAACCAATACATTTCTGCCATTCAAGAAATAAACACTCCTGTGCAGTCAGAAACAAGTATTCAACCGCACCGTGGTATTATATCACTTAATCTCATTGTGCCTCTCTAATAAAAATAATGTTTATGTGATAATGCCTCTGTAATTTTAAACATATGGAGGGACATGGTTCTAGAGAATAATTCTGCTTTAGAAGAAGCATTTAGTAGGATCCATCAGAAGACTGATAGTGTGATGCAAGGTGATGCAGGGGGCAGAACTCATTAAGACATTAGTCTTGTACCCGCTGGGAGAAAAGTTCCTTCACAACCACAGGAGAGGCTCTGGAGAGAGGCTTCATTACTCACCTTATCAACCAGATATATTTAACAGGGCACTGCTAGCACACAGTGGAGTCATTCTGACTTTTGCTGTTGTCAGAGAGGTATTTTTATGCCATCTCGTCTTAATCAAGAATCAAATGCATGCATGTTAAGATCAAAAATGCTGTGTAGGCATCAGAATGATGAAGGTAGTCCTCTACAGTAACAAACATAACGTCATCTACAGTTCCCCAGGGTACCTTGAATGTCTCATCTGTGGTTTCAGGACACTTTCATAAAATTAAGTCAGTGGGTATTTGTCTGGACTAACCAAAGCTTATTGAAAGACTGAATTTAACACACTAATGCTAAATACTACAATCAACATATGAATGCAAATATTTGACACAAAATTTGGTCCACAAATGTAATATTCCCTCATAAAAGAAGGTATAAATGAAAAAGATTTTACAGTAAAGTGATATTCAGAGATAAATGGAGGCAAGCTTTAAGCTTCCCTAAACAGTGGCTGTGTTACTTATGGCTCCTCGACAGCACTATGGTAACTTTTACTGTGGTAACTATGGCCCTCTCCTGTAGTGTATCATTAAGCACTACATATGAAGTAAGCTAGTGACTGGTGTATAGCGTGCAAGAGGTAGATTGCTTATTCTCCCCCAAGAGAGCCTCTAAAATGGGACCTCCGTCAGCTTGGCCACATAGGACAGCATAGCACAAAACAATACCTACTAATTAACTCTGCTCTCCCTTTTCCAAATTTTGGATAGTCTCTCACTGTTTTCCGCTCACACCTGTGCCACCAGAACACTGAATGGAGAGGGAGGAAAACATGCACTAACGAACCTTAAATTTCCATGTATAAAACTTGGTGAGTCTCTGGGACAGAGGGATAGGTCTACAAAAGCAAAACTTCAAATTACATAGAACCACCATTGTACAATAGTGCACTGTAGAATACGGGCTTCAAACATAGATATGAAATTGTAATTTTTTGTGAAGAATCAACAACAAGTGGGACACAATCGTGAAGTGGAACGAAATTTATTGGATATTTTAAACTTTTTTAGAAATAAAAAACTGAAAAGTGGGGCGTGCAAAATTATTCGGCCCCTTTACTTTCAGTGCAGCAAACTCACGTCAGAAGTTCAGTGAGGATCTCTGAATGATCCAATGTTGACCTAAATGACTGATGATGATAAATAGAATCCACCCGTGTGTAATCAAGTCTCCGTATAAATGCACATGCTCTGTGACAGTTCTGTTTAAAGCGCAGAGAGCATCATGAAGACCAAGGAACACACCAGGCAGGTCCGAGATACTGTTGTGGAGAAGTTTAAAGCCGCATTTGGATACAAAAAGATTTCCCAAGCTTTAAACATCTCAAGGAGCACTGTGCAAGCGATCATATTGAAATGGAAGGAGTATCAGACCACTGCAAATCTACCAAGACCCGGCCGTCCCTCTAAACTTTCAGCTCAAACAAGGAGAAGACTGATCAGAGATGCACCCAAGAGGCCCATGATCACTCTGGACGAACTGCAGAGATCTACAGCTGAGGTGGGAGACTCTGTCCATAAGAAACAATCAGTCGTACACTGCACAAATCTGGCCTTTATGGAAGAGTGGAAAGAAGAAAGCCATTTCTCAAAGATATCCATAAAAAGTTTGCCACAAGCCACCTGGGAGACACACCAAACATGTGGAAGAAGGTGCTCTGGTCAGATGAACTTTTTGGCCACAATGCAAAATGTTATGTTTGGCATAAAAGCAACACAGCTCATCACCCTGAACACACCATCCCTACCGTCAAACATGGTGGTGGCAGCATCATGGTTTGCGCCTGCTTTTCTTCAGCAGGGACAGGGAAGATGGTTAAAATTAATGGGAAGATGGATGGAGCCAAATACAGGACCATTCTGAAAGAAAACCTGTTGGGAGTCTGCAAAAGACCTGAGACTGGGGCAGAGATTTATCTTCCAACAAGACAATGATCCAAAACATAAAGCAAAATCTACAATGGAATGGTTCAAATAAATGTATCCAGGTGTTAGAATGGCCAAGTCAAAGTCCCCAGACCTGAATCCAATCGAGAATCTGTGGGAAAGAGCTGAAAAACTGCTGTTCACAAACGCTCTCCATCCAACCTCACTGAGCTCCAGCTGTTTTGCAAGGAAGAATGGGCAAAAATTTCATTCTCTCAATGTGCAAAACTGATAGAGACATACCCCAAGTGACTTGCATCTGTAATTGCAGCAAAAAGGTGGCGCTACAAAGTATTAACGCAAAGGGGCTGAATAATTTTGCACGCCCCACTTTTCAGTTTTTTATTTCTAAAAAAGGTTTAAAATATCCAATAAATTTCGTTCCACTTCACGATTGTGTCCCACTTGTTGTTGATTCTTCACAAAAATATTACAATTTCATATCTTTATGTTTGAAGCCTGAAATGTCGCAAAAAGGTTGAAAAGTTCAAGGGGGCCGAATACTTTTGCAAGTCACTGTATGATCTAAAACAATCAAATTTTCACGCAAGTCCTAAACGTAGAAAAGAAAACACAATTACAAAAATTAGACAAAAATATAGCACTTGGTCATTTATATTTTGAAGAAAATTATTCAATATTATGTATATATGAGTCTCAATAGTATGTAAACCATTGTTTTCAGTATCTGGTGTGATCCCCTTGTGAAACAGTAACTACAACAAATCATTTCCAGTAGCTGTTGCATGGAGCAATGGAGCAATTTGGCCAATTTTCCTGTACAAAAAAGCTTCACCATGGGATGTTGAGGAAATTCCTAACATGAACTGCTCATTTCAGGTCCTTCCACAACATTTCTATTTGATTAAGGTTGAGACTTGTACTGGGGCAATCCAAAGAATTAACTTTATTCTTTGGTAAAAATGATTTGTGTGCTTAGGGTCGTGATCCTTCTGCTTGACCCACTTTGTTTTGAGATTCAGTTCATGGACAGGGGTCCTGATACTTTCCTTTCAGATTTGCTGGTATAATTCAGAATTCATAATCCCATCAAAGATCAGCTCAGCTCAGATACTGACACAGATACCTCAGCTCAGCCATGCACTTTGGCTCAGATTCAGCAAAACAGGTATAACCCAAGATACTACCACCACCATGTTTCACAAATGAGATAAGGTTCTTGTGCTTGAATGCAGTGTTTTCCTTTCTCCAGTCATAATGCCTATCATTTCAACAAAAGTTCTATTTGGTCTTATTAGTCCATAAAACATTTTTTCAATAGCCTTCTGGCTTGTCCATGTGATATTTAACACTGCAGATGGGCAGTGATGTTCTTCTTGGAGCCTTTCTCCGTGCTAACCTGCCATGCACACTACTGTTGTTGTGTGTTCTCCTGATGGTGGAGTCATGGACATTAACATTAGCCATGTGAGAGAGGCCTTTAGTTGCTTAGAAGTTACCCTGGGTTCCTTTGTGACCTTGTGGAATACTAAACGCCTTGCTCTTGGAGTGACCTGTGTTGGCAGATCATTTCTGGGGAAAGTAGCAATGGCCTTGAATTTCCGATATTTCTATACATTCTGAAAAGTAAAGGTTTTATATCATTTTCCAGTTTAGTGAGCATCAACAGCCATTTTTCTAAAGTCCTCAGAAATCTCTTTTGTTCGTGCCATGATACACTTCCATAAACACGTTCTGAAGATCAGACTTTGATAGATCTCAATTCTTTAAACACTACAGTGCTCTCATTCACACCTGATTATAATCTCATTGTTTTAAAATCCCCTGAATCTAATTTCACCTTCAAATTAACTGCTAATCCTAGAGGTTGACATACCTTTGCCACTGAAATGTAATATTGAATAGTTTCCACACTAAATAAATGTACAATATTTTGGTTCTCTTTATCTACATTTAGGTCAGGTGTGAAAATACTGATGACAGTATTTAGAGTTAACTTTAATGTCCATAAGAAACTTGCTGGAATCTGCTATGGCTGATAAACTCTTTGGAGCAACTTTCTCCTGACAGACAAGCAATGGGAGCACTGCAGTCATCTAGATTTCATATTTGATTCCATCATGATCAAAATAAAATCTTTAACTATAAGCTTAAACTGGTCTTGAATTAATATTCGTACAGTTGGCCCATCTTTTGCATTGTGGGGATCACATAACACTGATAAAGCTCATTACCTCCCATTTTAAACATACTCCATTATTGAAAGTTAAGCTACCGGTTGAGCAGGTCTTCCTCCTTAACCTTCATCTCACAAAAGGAAATATTTAGGCTCTTTTGGTTTTTCAACAGACTGCTGGAGCTTTTGTACAGAAAATCTTTGTGGAGACAACTTGGGGAAAATTTAGGTCTTAGTATACTTATGGGGACATTTGGCTCTCAATGTTACATATACTTTCCCCCTACCCACACACTTCCAAAGAGCAAGGAAAAGAAGAAACAGAATCAACTGAACTTGTCCATTCATTAACTCACACTGATGGTGGAGATACAAGCCCTCCGTAATTTCATTCGACCAGAAATATGATACATGCCTGCAAATGGCCTGAAAAATGTATCAAAGTCCTATGGGCAATGAGCTGACAGAATTTGACTGTCCTGAGCAAGGACACACAGATGAACTTCACAGATTATATAGCTGCACCACGAAAACCCCTTTTGAACTTTTAATTGTTTCTACATCATAGGCCTCAACAGTATTTCAATGAGATTGTATGAGATGGTTCAAATTGGAGTGTGGAGAAAAGTCTACGAAAATGCTATAGTGGTTTGTCCTTCATCCAACAGTTAGCCAGTATGTTAGTGCAAGATAAAGAAAAACAAGACATAGGAACAGGGAAAGAGAAAGAAAAAAGTAAGGAAAAGGAGATAGATTTGTGATGCAAAATCTGCAACTACCCAGACAGGAACATGGAAAACAGTATTATGAGAAGCTCTTCAGGCAAAGCAGCACAAGTGTTTCACAACCATCACAACAATAGTCTTTTCCCAGCTCTGATTCAAACATCTACTCCACTATATCCCTGCTCAGCATTTACCTACGCACTCCAGATGCAGTTTTATTCTCAACGAGAGGCCCACAATACCACAGAACAGACTAATTTAACACATTTTTTGCAACCGCTTGACATTGGCATATAAATCCAACAATAGCAAAAAAACAATTAGACTACAAAAGCTCATCACAAACGAGCATTATAAAAGCCCTTGTAATGAGCAGACTACAGAACTGTGAGAATCACAAAGAAAATCAATACCCTAATAAAACTAAAATGAAAGGTAGATCAGACTAAGTCATAACAATAAATATCAATACTTGTTCAACTGTAATCAATCCATGGCTGTCTCTGGTACAACTCTGGTAAAACGTTGGGACAGTATAGAAAATGCAAAAAACAAACAACAACCCACAAGCACCTTAACCATTTAATGTAGATCAAGCTTCATCCATTTAATCTGCCCAATTGAGAAATGAGTATTAAACTCTTACAAAAAAGTTACCAAAGATGTACCATGTTTTTTGTCAGAAGGAAACTACTCTACAGTATGAATGGTTACTATCGTATGTCTACCATTGCTTTACCAAAGTACCGTAGTAGGCAGATTTATAGTATATACATAGTTACTATAAGATAACGTAGTAGTTCATAGTAGAATGATGGTTAACTATACAATAATCACAGTTACTATAAACTACGTAGTTTATAGCCATTTCTATTAGTTCTAGTTGAACCTCTAAGGTATCTTGTGGTAACTATGTCTATACTATGAATCTACCATGGTTTTAATATGATACTTTGGTAAAACCATGGTAGACATACCATAGCAACCATTCGTAGTTTTCTTTCCACCAAGGTAAAACCATGGTTAATTTTCATAAGGGAAATTTTCTTTTTGAAGTGAAAGGACACTGGAATGTGCTTGGAGAGATGAAACGAGAGGAAATATGATGAGAAGTTCAATCAGTCTGCATTATAGACACTTTTTCAACCAATAGTGCTACGGTCCAGTGCTAAGAACATATAAGCCCAAGCTATTTGAATCCTTTTTTGACTGCTGTGCCAGTCAGGGGACAAGTATACAACATAATGGGACAAAATGAGTCTGAGAGTCTTGTGGTGGCACAGCAGGTAAAGTATTGGATTATGGACCAGAACCTCCAGTGTTAGGCCCCAGTTGCCACTGTTGGGTCCCTGAGCAACTCCCTTCACCCACAATTGCTTTCAATTTTACATGGTATGATCGTATCAGCTATAAGTTGCTCTGGATAATGACAACTACTAAATGACTAAATATAATGTAGATGTAAATGGAAAGCCAAGCTGTATGGCATTTCTAAGAAAGCAAGGAAATTTTAGAGAACCTCATGACCTTTGAAATACTTTATGTATGAAACACTGCCTGAGGGCAATTCTGCCATTACACAGCCTGCATGAATTGCTAGGAAGCTGGGATCTCCACCAGCATGTCCAGCCTCCTGTTTGGGTTAGATGGTCTGGACATGAAAACACTCAAAGCAGCATCTTGGTGGGTGGCTATTCTGTTGGATGTCATAGAATCAGTGGCTACATCAGGTTTAACCAGCGTGGGTTTCAAGAAACTGTGGTGTGAGATAGGATCCTTCTGTTTGTTATCGTAGCACTTTATAACATGCCAGATTAGAATTGATCTATGTTCATGTCATAGATGTGAGCCAGGTCTTAAACCAAAGTGTGGAACACAAAAAATAAATGGTACTAATTGTCAGAGACACCACTATGGGGTGTTTTTTGCTCAATTCTTTTTTTACGTACACACACCTGTATCGAAACTCTAGTTTCAAGTGCAGCATAATATTATTTTACTAATCTCCTACTCTCCTAAGTTTCATAGTGCGTGAAACATTTCGTTGCAGACAAACAGCATCTGTTCAATGTCATTAGGCCATTCATTTGCTGTCCACAACAGTTAGTAAATACTACAGCACTCATTGGTCCCATTAAAGAATACAGCACTGTCCTTTCTGTCTCCAGTCGAGGAATGTGTACCTGTACAACATCCTGATAGGGATGTAAGCACAGCAGCAGGAAAAGTTTTCTTGCATAAGCTAAACTGCTGAGGATCCAATAAAACAAGGAAGGAAAGACATTGCGGTCAATGGCCTGATACATGCACTTGCAGTTGCTGTTCGGTGTGAGTTAACTGGAAAGATAGTACTGTATATACACAGACAGTGAGGTTTAAGATAGCAAACAGCACATAGTTCTTCTCTGAAGGGACAAAAAGGTACAAAACATGGTGTATCACAAAAGCAGATTTGTACATTCATCATTTAACTGATCTGATTTCCTGTGATTCCCCAGTCAGACCTTTCTCTTTGATTCTGGTGATACCTTCAAGATAAGTAATGGTACTGTACGCAAATTACACCAAACATCTATTATGAAAATGTTGTTTAATAATTTTTCATATTGTATTTTTTTAAACAAAGCACATTTCACAGTTAATGGCACCCTAGAAATTCTCAAGAAAATGTAAATTAAGCAATGCTTCGAGGAGCCAACACAACACAAATCAGCCTGTTTGAATATATATATACTGAATATATCCTATAATATATGAAATGTTTAAAACTTACATACACATGTAACAAAAAACACAATTTTAATCCAACATGACAACCAGTAGATTGCATTCTTATTATTGTTGCTATATTATTCATTCTTACTATTAAGTACACTTTCTTACTGTTATGCAGCTTGTTAATCTATTTTTATATGCACTTTATATATACATTTTATTTAATATATTTTAGGATATATATTTTCAGAGTGTATATCAGAGCCCTGCTGTAAAACCAGACACATGAGAAAATATTGTCTATCCCTGATTTTTAAAATCTTCTATTCCTACACATTCCTCTACTCTCTCTCACTCTCTCTCTCTCACAAAAAAAATATCCATTCATATAAGTGTAATCACAAACTTAAACAAAGCAACCCCTTAGAATTGTATTGGTTAGGGAGGGCCATGTTAAGGCAATTCTCCATCCACCAAATAAATGAGCTTTGGGTGAGAATCGATGGGGCTCTATATCCAATCCTGTGATGGAGAATAAATGTGAAACTCATTGGACTGGACACTTGCAGTGAAGCCAGCCCCTGCTCTAATGAGTTTTATTGACTAGAGTACTAAAGTGCCAAGCTTCAACTTATTAGGGATAGCTTGCCTTTCCAGGTGTACAGAGCTACCTCAAACAGTCTGAGAGAGAACCGCGCCTGGTGATACCATCTGTGGTTCCAGCACAACAGTCAGTAATTCAAGCAGCTACATGATTATATTGTAATTTGCTTTGGATAAATTGTCTGCTGCAAGAAGAAATGTAGGTGTAAACTGTGTCCCCTCTCTCTGTCTGAGGAACACTTCTGGTCTCTCATTTACAAGATTCTAGTAAAACAGTTAATCAGTGTTTTATATCTCTTATCACTTCTGTGCTCTAATTTATTGTAGACATTTTCTTGTATTGATTATATTTCATTGCTTTATTGACCTGCACTCTGCTCTACTACTCTTTTGTCCCTAGTCTCTAGCTTCAACATTTCCATATTTTAAAATATATATTTATTTGTGCTTTCAACGTGATTGCTTGACCTGAAATTCATGAAGTGAATCTGTCTGAAAATGGTCATAGAAATTCTATTTCAAACTTGTTGACTAATATAATAGCAGGGAACCATGCCAAAATCTGAAACTGAGGACTAGATCTTTAAGCAGATCAACAAATTGAGACACAGTGGTGAAAGTCTGGCAAGAAAGTCCAATAATCAACTATCCACTACTGACAGACACACAAAAAAAATCTAAAAATTGCTGAATGCCTGCCTGGCTATCTTTGCTAAACTATTATTGCTTGCTACAGAGGGACTTAAGGTTACACAGAAATCTGGTATGGATCTGTCTTTTCTCAGCTGTCTAGAGGCATACACAGCCGAGCGAGTAGTCAGTCAAGTGTGGTCAACATGAAGTGACAGCCAGATTATTTTTTTCTTATATTCTCCTCCACAACACCTCTGAATCACAAATGGCAACACAGATTTGTTTTCCTCAGTCTGTTTTGTATCATACAGAACCTCAATATATCAATACAGCAAACTGTGACATTACATTTACAATAATATCATAGTATAGATAATAACTTTTAGTCATTTGTGTATTCAACAAAACACTGCACATGGATGTGCCCATACATGATGAAAATAAGAATGTACATTTTTCTGAAGAGACTCTCACTTTATGACAGTCTTACAACAATTTATTTCCAACCATTATTTCAATTTAAAAAAAGGTCATTTGTATTCATAAGAGCAATGGTAGTTTCTCAACATTTTCAATAATGGAGCTGCAACAGTCACCAAAAGCCACATGTATACATGCACTTGTAATAATAATAATAATAATAATAATAATAATAATAATAATAATAGCACTTTTCACACAAGAAAAAAAAACAATAAAAGCAATAGCAAATCAAAAAACAAAAACTGTAAATTGGCGAGTCACTGATGCCCTAGGATTCGCCAAAAATAGCCATGAACAGACGTGAGCGAGATAAGTTCAGACTGTTTCCAATCCACAGTGAGACAGATTGTGTACAAACGAAATAAATTTAATTTCATTGTTACTCTCACCAGAAGTGGTTGTCCAACAAATTTCACTCGAAAAACCAGGGACGTAATAGTCTGGAAGGTCAGAAAGGTATCAAGGATAACTTCTAAGTAACTTCTAAAGGCCCCCTTCGCACTGGCTAATGTTAATGTTCATGAGTCCACCATCAGTGAAATGCTGAAAAACAAAGATGTGCATGACAGGGGCGGTACGGAGAAAGAGACTGCTCTCCAAAAAGAACATTCTGCAGTTTGCTGAAGTTCACGTGGATAAGCCAGAAGGCTACTGAACAATATTCTGTGGATGGATGAAACCAACATAGAATCTTTTCGTTTAAATGAGAAGAGTTACATTTAACACCCTGCATTCCAGCTTAAGAGCTGTATCCCATCTGTAAAACATGGTGGTGGTAGTATCTTGGTTTATACCCGTTTTGAGGCATCTGAGCCAGAATGGCTTACCATCATTGATGGAACAATGAACTCTGAATAGCACTAGCAACTTTAAGGAAAATATCAGGACATCTGTCTGTGAACTGAATCTCGAAAATAACTTCTACCAAACAATGGTGAAAGAAGACTCAGGTTAATGTTTTGAAATAGCCAACTCAAAGTCCTGACTAGACCTTGACAATGACCTGAACGAAGCAATTCATGTGAGGAAACTCACCAACATCTTCAAACTATTCAGTACAGAGGAATGGGTTAAAAGTTTTCCAAGCTGATGTTCAGCACAGATCAACGGATACTGGAAACATTTAGCTGTGGTTATGGTTGAACAAGGGGCTCACACCAGATACTGAAGCTTCTGAGACTCTGATACTGAAGCTTCTGAGATACTGAAGCTACTTCTGAGACTCACAAATATGTAAAACTGGATCATTCAACTCAAACAAATGACCAAGTATAATAATTTGTCTCAATTGTTTAAATGGATCAGTTATCTACTTTTAGGACTTTACGACTAGTGTGAAATTCAAATTATGTTTTACGTTATATTTATTCATAAATATAGAACATTCTAAAGGGCTCTACTCTATATAATTATTTAAAAGCTATGTAGAACATATGAGTCTTTTTAAATGCGCCTAAATTGTCAAAATGACACTTCATGGAGGGACTTTCAAAGTTTGTAACCATAATAAGAATATGTTGGCTCACCCCTCTTTAGTCATCTAGAGTGGTTTCTGAGAGCAGATCTGAGAGCTCTTGAAGGAACATATTTTACAATCAGGTCACTGAAGTAAAGTGGAGCAAGACCATGAAGGCATTTTAAAGTCAGTAGGAATCTTACAATTGATTCTAAAAGACACTGGTAGCCAGTGCAGCTGTTTAAGTGTTTTGTGAGCTCTCGTTTTAGTTCATGTACATTATGTAAGTAAGAGCATCACCCAAGTTACTACATTTAAATGTAAAATGTTAAGACTCTTCCCACTGGATTTTAAATCCTATCAAATGGCTCTATGCAAGAGGTTGGATGAATTGAGAACATGAAAGTGGCCCTATTTAACTTAACATGCTACATGGCCCTTATGTGAAATCAGAAAACCTAGCAGTAGCATAGCACTTGAGTGTTGCAGTGGTCTAACACATTACAACAATGTATGGCTACTCTGTGAGCACAACTGGCTGAGACAGAGAGGATTGGGGTTCATCTCCTACTTTTACTACAATACTTCTACTGCATTTAGCACAGGTTCCAAATTTTGGGAGCATGAGGAATTATAAAATGACCTTAGATGTTCACTTAAGAAATGCCATTGCTCTTGATGTACTAAATTTAAGCTATATGTACCTTCAGGATCTCGCCGTCTCACACAGAATTGCCTCGGGATTCATTAGAACATAAAGGACAGAGTTCTTATGACTTCACATGAAAAAGGCCATGAATATTCATCTCCAGCATCAGACGGCACTGGAATGAGAAGACTGCAGCACAAACTTTATCTGACTCTCATTTTGTCCCATTTGTTAAGGGACCTCACCACACACTGAGCTTGAAATTACTGCAGCAAAGCTGCTGTGGAATCATGGGCTGGGGGTGATTGTACAAAGGAGATTCATGGTGACTCAGACGTACACATTACATTTGTCCATCTGCCTCCACGCCCTCTGCCTACAGAATATGTCTTCTTGAGCATGGTGGTTCATATCTGTGACACTAAAGCAATGACTAAAAACTGGAAAGATGCTTTGTCAGTCATTCTAATCTGTATGGTAATGAAGTTCAAACAAATTAATTGTTACCATGGTAGTGCTTTCGAGCGGTTGGTTAAATTCCATTCCTAGAGGGTGAGAACCCAGCCACTTCGTTCGTGATTAATTCATGAGGTAATTATCAAACCCACTATGAGTTGACTCAGGTGTAGCTGAGAAAGCACTAAACTGGGTGAGGATCCTCAAACTGCAAGCCTTGAATTTATTACATCAGGGAGCACAATCATTATGTCTTGAGAGATAGAATCATGATTGATATTAATCCACGCATAGGATAATGTACAGTACAAAGGAGTTCCATGAAGAAGATAAGCTTTCGAGAATAATGAAAGCAATAGATGCTATAAAAATACTAATTTAAAAAGTATATAAAGAGCATTCGTCCATAGACAGAAACAGGCTGGTAGATTTTCCTAAGTCTCTTTGAATAATGCCACAGGTCTTTTGTGTTACCTGTTCGTTATAATGTCCACAATATGTTCTGTGAAACAGGATGTTGACCAAAATGGACCAGATCCTACCATAGTCACAATCTCTTTAGGCAACTAGTTTCACAAAACTTCATGCAATTGATACTTGAATGCACCAGAGATACTGGTGACAAGTGCTGAAACAAGTGGAACACTGCTATCTACATAGAATTCTTAATGCCATCATGTCTGATAAACCTTTATAAACCTTTTATTAATTATAGAAAATACAGCAATGTACTGTTACATCCCTGTCTAGGGGCAAAAATATATTTAGTCAGGCACTGATTGTGCAAGTTCTCCTACATAGAAGATGAGAGAGGTTTGTAAGTTTTATCATAAGGTACACTTCAAAATATGAGAGAACAAAAATGAGAAACAAACAATCAGGAATTCCACATTGTAGGATTTGTAAAGAATTTAAGTGTAAATCATGGTGGAAAATAATTATTTGGTCACCCCACAACAAGCAAGATTTCTGGCTCTCACAGACCTGTAACTTCTTTAAGAAGATCTTCTGTCATCCCACTCATTACCTGTAGTTAATGGCCACCTGTTTGACCCTCATCTATGTATATAAGACACCTGGTCCATAGCCTCAAAAACCAGTTCAGACTCAAATTCACCATGGCAAAGGACCAAGAGCTGTCGAAGGACACCAGCAAAGAAAATTGTTAGACCTGCCACCAGGCTGGGAGAGTTGAATCTGCAATGGCAAGCAGGTTGGTGTGAATAAATCAACTGTGAGAGGCAATGGTAAGACGTACAAGACCACTGATAATCTCCCTCGATCTGGGGCTCCACACAAAAGTCATTTCCCGTGGGTCAATGATCATGGGAGAAAGGTGAGCAAAAATAGTAAGAACTACACAGAGGGACCTGATGAATGACCTGCAGAGAGCTGGGACCAAAGTAACAAAGGCTACCATCAGTAACACACTACGCAGAGAAGGACTCAGATCCTGCAGTGCCAGGCGTGCCCCCTGCTTAAGCCAGTACATGTCCGGCCCGTCTGAAGTTTGCCAGAGAGCATATGGATGATCCAGAAGAGGATTGGGAGAATATCATGTGGTCAGATGAAACCAAAATAGAACTTTTGTTAAAAACTCAACTCGTCGCATCCCAAGATCACCATACCTACTGTGAAGCAAGGATGTGGAAACATCGTGCTTTGAGGCTGTTTTTCTGCAGAGGGGACAGGACGACTGATCCGTGTTAAGGGAATAATGAACGGGGCCATGTATCATGAGATTTTAAGCCAAAACCTCCTTCCATCAGTGAGAGCATTGAAGATGGAACATGGCTGGGTCTTCCAGCATGACAATGATCCCAAACACACCGCTCAGGCAACGAAGGAGTGGCTCCGTAAAAAGCATTTCAAGGTCCTGGAGTGTCCTAGCCAGTCTCCAGACCTAAACCCTATAGAAAATTTGTGGAGGGAGTTGAAAGTCCATGTTGCCCCAAAACATCACTGCTCTAGAGGAGATCTGCATGGAGGAATGGGCCAAAATACCAGCTACAGTGTGTGCCAACCTGGTGAAGACTTACAGGAAACGTTTGACCTCTGTCATTGCCAACAAAGTATTGAGTTGAACTTTTGTTATTGACCAAATACTTATTTTCCACCATAATTTGCAATTAAATTCTTTAAAAATCTTATGTGATTTCCTGGATTTTTGTTCTCATTTTGTCTCATAGTTGAAGTGTAGCTATGATAAATTACAGACCTCCCCATCTTTATAAGTAGGAGAACTTGCACAATCAGTGGTGACTAAATACTTTTGTTGACCCACTGGATATAGTTATAGGTTAGAGAGAATACACAGGTAATGGGGAGGAAACAAACAAGGGCGCAACTATTACAATAGGACAGGCACATACACGCACAAACGCCATATCCACCTTGTTAGAAATAAATAGCGTAAAGTCATGTACACAACCATGACTAATATGCACAAAAATGTCTCTAAACACATCAACGGAGTTGAATAGTTTCTAGTCCAAATGTTAGCTAATGAGCAAGCAAGCACATGACAAGTAAGGTAGTGAGCTTTAGAGTGAATGACGGACTTCTGCTCTTAAACCCTTACTCCTGCCCCTGCTTGTGGATCTGCAGTGTTGATTGGTTGTTGAGGTGAGCAGCTGTTTACATCCACAACGACTGGAAATAAAGACCAATTTATAATTCCTATTACAGTTTATTATCATTTCTAAGACCTTGGCTGTTAAAGCAAACGGATGTTGATCAGACGGAGGTTAAACAGCCCACACCCATATCTGTTTGATAATGCTACGAACTGTAACATAATCAAAATCAGTCTCATTTTCGACACACACACACACACACACACACACACACACACACACAGGTATACTTTTTTAGAGATGCCAATAGACACGTCTTTGGACACTCAAACATTCAAATGCTCACACACAGACACACCCACACTCACACACACTTACTCCCACACACACTGATATCTCTTTTTAGATGTGCCAATATATTGGGAATGCTTAAGGAAACCCATGACATGGGTAGAACATACAAACTCCACCCAGACAGGCCAGGAATCAAAAACTGAGGAACTCTGGAGCTGTTAGGCAACAGTGGTAACCAGGTAATATCTGGAGACCCTGCAACCCTGGCCAGGATACTTGCAGTGCTGCTTGAAAGTTTGAAAAGAACCCTTTAGAAATGTCAATATTTCTGCAGAAATGTGACCTAAATTATAATCAGGTTTCCTACAATTCTTCAAATTAGATAGGAGAAAAGAGTGAACCCAACAGAAATGAGACAAATATATAATACATTTATTTATTGATCAAATATTAGATATCTGTGAGTTGGATAAATATGTGAACCTTTGCTTTCCATATCTGGTATGACCCCTTTAGTGTAGCTAAATGTCTCTGATAACTGTTCATCAGTCCTGCCCACCGGCTTGGAGGAACTTTAGCCCATTCCTTCTTACAAAACAGCTTCGACTCAAGGATGTTGGTGGGCTTCCTCACTTGATTCCACAATATTTCCATTGGATTAAGATCGGGACTTTGACTTGGCCATTCCAATACTTTAACATTAGTATTATTTAACCATTTTTGGTGATACAGCTTGTGTGCTTACTATTAGTGTCTTGCTCCATGGCCCACATTCTCCTGAGATTCCCTGCTCTGACATATCTCACACTTTTCTTTAGAATTTGCTGGTATCCGTCAGAATTCATTGTTCCATCAGAGATGGCGAGCTGGTCTGGCCCAGATGCAGCAAAACAAGGCCAAACCATGATAGTACCACCACCATATTTCATGGAAGGGATAAGGTTCTTATGCTGGAATGCAGTGTTTTCCTTTCTCTAGACCAAAACCACTATTTTGGTGTCATCCATTCAAACATTTTTCCAGTAGCCTTCTGGCTTGACCACATGAAAAGTGATGGCCAGAAATTCTCTTTCTCGATAGCAACGACTTTCTCCTTAAAAACCTGCCTCTCCTGTTGGTGGACTCATGATCTTTAACATTAAGCAATTTGAGAGAGGCCTTTAGTTGCCTAAAAGTTACTCTTGGCGATCTTTTTGATCTTACAGACTATTACATGCCATGCTCTTGAAGTGATCCTTGTTGGTCAACCACTCCTGGGGAGGTTCAACAATGGTCATGAATTTCCTTCATTTGTACATAATCTGTCTGACTTTGGACTGGTGAAACCCAAACTCTGTATAGGTGGTATAGTAACCTTTTCCAGCATCAACAACTCTTTTTCTGAGGTCCTCAGCTAAATCCTTTTGTTCTTGCCCATCTTGTATCTAAATAAATGAGCAAGTATAATATTTTTTGTCTTGATTGATTAATTGGGTTTTTGTTATCTGCTTTTAGGATTTCTGTGAAAATGATGTTTTAGGTCATATTTTAGAAGAAATATAGAAAATTCTAAAGGGTTCACAAATTTTCAAGCACCACTGTAGCTATATAGATTAGATTGATTAGATTGATGGGATACACACATTCCTTTCACTTGCTGATTTATGACTGTGTCAAATGTTCTTTGCAGCAGTAAGATGTGGCCAGAACAGATCTAGGGAAGGTTTGTAGTTTGACGCAGTTAAGGATTTTCTAAATAAAGAACTCAATCATTCATAACGACTTTTCTACCTGATTATTTGGTGTCAAAACCAAAAGTGAACAAGTATTGCATAAAAAATGCCTGTTATGTTGTTTACTGAGGGGCAAAATTATTCAAATGGTTTCCAGTTTCTAGAAAACACCAAAACACTGTAAATCCAGGTTATATGGGGTAGAAATCTTAGATGGAAATGGGTTTATGTTGAAGTCCATTATGGTGGACCAAACTTTACTATTACTTACTGAGTTCTTAAAAATGATACAACTAACAGACTGGAACAATGGTTGGACAGCTATAGATGTACTGGCATTGGAAGAAATCATCTAATGGTTTAAGGGAAGCACAGCAATGTATGCTTGTCGTATTTAACCAGAAAAGAATAAGAGCATATACATATTTGTTGCTGGAACATTTTTAAATCCTGTTGTAGCTCGTTAGACAGGGAAATGATACAAAACTACTGGATTTCTAAAGAGGGTATATATGTGGAAGTGCTATTTAGAAAAGTATTGTAATTAAACAAAAGAAATGCAACACTATGCTACATTAAAAGTAAAAGTGATAGGCCAAAGTTGCTTTATTCTGTTTTGTTAAAAACAAGCATGTTCAAGAGGAATACTTACTTCACACCTTTGGTAACGAACAACTGCATCCCAATTTACCAGAACTAAATCAATTCAATGCAGCATTTCCTTAATGATTTATAGTATTGATGTAGTTATGCTTTACTGACCCATACTAAACAGTTCTTAGGAAATTGAGACCTAGATATCTGTAATTGCTTGCACACAGTCCACTTGTATCAGAAACGCCACAGAAGGTGATGGAACAGCCTGCTTTCTGACAGACTGTAGCGCCGTTTCGCAGCTGTAACTCTCGGGGGAGCAGCAGCTCTGAGGTAAGGACAGTGAACAGATGCGCTTTCCTCCTGATTTATTTCTACAGGCATGTTTCCTTTCCCACATAATCCCCAGAGGAATCGCGTTACACGAACACGCCTCGGCGACGCGATCATCGCCTGAACACGGACATTCAGCGGCATCCTGATTTTCCGAACTTCTGCAGAACACCTGATGTGATGCGAGCTGCACAGCAGAGCTCCCTTCATCACAAAACCAGTCGCGTTTCATTCTTTTACACGTTGACGATTACAGGAGCGGATTTCGCGGAGTTGTAACTGTTGTATTGCGTGAAACGTTCGTCCTTTTTTGTGGTGGTATAAATTAAATTAGGGAATATACATCTTCGAGCGTTTTGGAACGCTGCACGGTAACGTCCCAACTCCTTATCATATCTCCACACTGCAGAATCCCGGCATCTAAACTCTTAGAAATAAGGTGGTACACTGTATCCTTCAGTGTCACGTGGGTGGCATTATTAAAGGTACATCTTATGAACTTTTAGTTACCTTTAAGTTAACGGCATGGACTCAAATCTCATTTAGAGCACGCTATAGAGCAGTTCAGACGTAGTATGGGCTACATTGCATTTACGCTAGAAGGTTTGTTTACTGGGTAATAGAATATGTTCCCGACGCACCAAATCCTTGCGTTGTATTAAATGAAGAATAGATGATAGTCACGCAAATTAGTGTGCACTGACAAAACCCATAATGACACAATAATAAAGTAACTTACGGAGAGCAACAGGCAGAAGGAAGATGACGCTCGCCAAAGAAGTCATTCTGAAATGTTCCCGGAGATTTAAAAAACACGGGATGTCTGCTTTTCTTCAAGTTTTGCTACTTCAACTTGTGCCCACAATCCTGAGCTCTTCTACACAGCGCCCACCAAACACTGAGCTCTCATTCGAAATCCTGTAGTAAAGGGGGAGGAGTCTGCGACTGCATCCCCGACCCGCATACTACAGCACTGAGTAGTACGCTATGGCAAAACAGCCTACACCAGAGACGTACTGTGTTTGGCATACTCTGTAGTGCGGTAGTATGCGGGTTTGGATGCAGCCTGTTATCCGAACGTGTCTGACAACGTCACAGGTGCGTCATTACACACAAACGCAAGACTGAATAACCACAGCGGAGTGTTTCATTCGGATCGTGATTGAGCCAAATAGCCTACAGATAAACGCACAAAGTGAGCTGTTCTAAAAGTTTGAAACACATCAGCAAAATGAATGCTGGAATAAAGTAGACCAACTTTATATAATTTAGCCACACATTCAAAATTGGGGACTTTCAGGAGCCACTAAGATTAGTGAAATGTACACTCACCGACCCACTTTAGTAGGTACACCTGCTAATAACTGTAGCACCCCTTCTTGCCTTCAGAAGTACCAGTGATTTTTTGTGCATAGATTCAAATTGGTGCGGAAAGATTCCTCGCGAGATTTTGGTCCATACTGACATGATAGCAAACAGGTTTTACGTGGAATTACATGTGATGGATCTGTGCTGGACTGGTGTGTGAAAAATGCAGGGGGGGGGAAAAAATCTAATTAAAACACGTGTTTGCCTTAATAATTACGAAAGGAAATCCATTTGCAGTGTCGGATTAAATACGTGTTTTCATTCAGTGAGAGAGAGAGAGAGAGAGAGATACCGAGTAGTTTTTTTGGATAAGGAGGGCTTACAAGTGAACTCATTTTACTCCATCTTAAAAGTAAAAAATAGATATAATCACTATGTATATTATATAAATATATATATTTATGAGGGAAAAACGATTCCAATATGACATATTAGTGAGTGGCACAAAAAGTGTGGGAACCTTAGGATTAAGCAGAAGGTGAAAATTAGAAGTCAGGTGTTTCAATCAATGGGATGACAATAAGCTGTGAGTGGCAGCCTGTTTATTTAAAGAACAGGTATCTATCAGTCTGCTCTTCACAACACATTTGTGGAAGTGTATCATGGCACGAACAAAGGAGATTTCTGAGGACCTCAGAAAAAAAGAGTTGTTGATGCTCATCGGGCTGGAAAAGGTTACAAAACCATCTCTGAAGAGTTTGGACTCCACCAATCCACAGTCAGACAGATTTTGTGTAAATGGAGGAAATTCAAGATTATTGTTACCCTCCCCAGGAGTGGCCGACCAACAAAGAACACTCCAAGGGCAAGGCGTGTAATAGTTGGCAAGGTCCCCAGGGTAACTTCTAAGCAACTGAAGGCTTCTCTCACATTGGTTAATATTAATGTTCATGAGTCCACCTTCTGAAGAACACTGAACACCAATGGTGTGCATGGCAGGGCTGCAAGGAGAAAGCCACTGTTCTCTAAAAAGAACATTGCAGCTCGTCTACAGTTTCCTAAAGATCACATGAACAAGCCAGAAGGCTATTGGAAGAATGTTTTGTGGATGGATAAGATGAAAATAGAAGTCTTTGGTTTAAAAGAAAAGCGTTATGTTTGGAAAAAGGAAAACACAGCATTCCAGCATAAGAACCTTATCCATTCTGTGAAACATGGTGGTGGTAGTATCATGGTTTCGGCCTGTTTTGCTGCATCTGGGCCTGGATGGCTTGCCATCATTGATGGAACAATGAATTCTGAATTATATCAGAGAATTCTAAAGGAAAATGTCAGGACATCTGTCCATGAACTGAATATCAAGAGAAGGTGGGTCATGCAGCAAGACAACGACCCTAAGCACACAAGTCGTTCTAACAAAGAAAGGTTAAAGTAGAATAAAGTTAAGGTTTTGGATGGGCTAAGTCAAAGTCCTGACCTTAATCCCAATCGAAAATGGTTGTGGAAGGACCTGACGCGAGCAGTTATGTGAGGAACCCACCAACATCCCAGAGTAGTTGAAGGCTGTTCTGTACAGAGGAATGGGCTAAAAATTCCTCCCAAGCCGGTGTGCAGGACTGATCAACGGTTACAGGAAACGTTTAGTTGCAGTTATCGCTGCACAGAGGGGTCACCACAGTATCGGTGTATGGGAAACACTGCAGTATTTTGGCAGTTTTAAGACACATAACATAGCAAGAATTTGCAGTATTGTATGTGGATTACAATGTTTAGTATACACTCACTGACAAAAAATAAAGCACCGAGTTCGAAATGTCAGATAGCTGCAAAACTTGGCATACAGTTACGTCGCAGGCAGATATGTAAATTATTACAAGTGTGGTCTGTTTAGACATTGAGTCCTGCCACAAGTGGTGCTTCCCCCGCTTCTCTATATAAATGCTCTCAGAGGCTACTTTTGGGTAGTGTACATCTCGGTGACAGATCATTGCATACTAGATATGCCTCTTAGGCAGACACACTTGCCCAAAGCTGATCCTGTAGATCCTCCACACTCAGTTTGCCAAAACTGGTGTCACAGCTGGTCCTATAAATGCTAAATTGATGATAAATCTGGCTGAGACTTTCCTGGTAATCCCTTGCTATACTTGGGCGAGCATTATCCTGGTGAAAAATGACAGTTGGAAGTCCTGCCATGAGAGGCAACATGTGGAAGGATACCCTGCACATATCGCTTGTTAGTGCCCCTCATATCCCTATTAGGGATGACTGAATGTCATACGCAGTTGCTCCCCAGATCACACCAGCAGCTGGGGCAGCGTGTCACTCCACAACAAGGGCAGGATTGAAGCACTCAGCAATAGGCCTCCACACTCGAACCCAACTGTCGTCTGATCCCAATCAGAACCTGGATTTGTCGCTACAGACAGTCTCAGTTCATAGCAGTCCAGGTTTTTCGTTCATGACAACTGCAAGTGAAAGTGATGGAAGCTCGACAACAAATTTTCTTCTGATAAGTGCCTGGAAATGGTCTAGGCAGAGACAGGGGTGTGTAATGAAGGTGCCACATGTGTATGGATGGTGAACAAAGAAACTGTGGGAGTTGATTTTGCTTGTCGACAGATCAAACAATCCTCTGGTGGTCTGTCTGGGCCGTCCACAGCCTGTCCGCCATGTGGCAACATGGTGGCAGCAGTTTGGTGAAGGCCCTTTTCTGTTTCAGTCCGACTGAAATGGTTTTGGAATCTGATGTCCAACAAGCTCACATAGGTCTGTTAGTTAGGCTGTCACATACTTTTGGCCAAGTAGTGTAGACTCATGTTTAAATAATTCATATGTTATTTTAGATACACCAGGTATTATGCCAGAGTTAGAATACAGTTCAGATGGCATTGCATACTTAGATTTATTTAAAATACAGTAGATTATCATTAGATTTCAGTTCATAATTATCCAAAACGTTTTATATCCCTGCTTCTTGCTTGACAATGATAATTCTTGTCAGGGTCATGGGTCCCAGAGTTTACTGAGCACGTTTGGCCTGTTCCTGTTTTAGGACTTTTTGTTTTTTACCAACTCTTCATTGCAGAATACTTAAAAACTATTCATAGGTCATCCTTTATACACAGAATAACCCACATATTTTCAATAATACTCAAGTCTGGGGACTGTGAAGGCCATTCCAAAACCTTCATTTTTTATTTATTGAAGTAGAAGATCAATTTTGTGGTATGCTTTGGATCATTGTCTTGCTGTAATAGCCAGCCTCTCTTCAGCTTCAGTTTCTCTGCTGACTATGATAAATTAACTTCCAGTATTTGTTGATATTACTGGACAATGCCCAAGACCCCCAAAAGCTTTCCATCATGTTCCATTTGTTTTTTTTAAAAAACAGTCTGTGATTTCCCATCATATTTCAAGTTTACTAGTATTTTGCACACAAACAAGTCATTGTGGTCAGTCCAAGCATGCACTCAGTGTAGGTGCTATACAAACGTTGTCTTAGGCCTGCTTAGTCATGTTAGATACCAGCAGACCGGCTAAAAAAAGCTGCTCACGTTTAGAGATGCTGTTTGGGTGCATATTTGCCAACGTGTTCTTCAGGCAATAGCATGGTGAGTATACTTAACCATGGGATTTACTGTCTTCAGTATAATTTAATGCAGCAAAACTGTCACATTGTCACAACAGCTGCAATGCATTCTGTTACATCTGAGGTGTTAAAGTTCAAAGATGCACCATGACTGCACTTAAGAAGACCTATGAGCTCTACTTTGTTGTACCACATGTGCAGTCAACCTTAGAGGTTAGCTCACAGGTACTCGGAAGTCAACACCTTTGCAGTTCCAACGGTATGGGGAGCACAGAAGTATCAGACGACTGACTGTTACTTCTATCTGACAAATGCATCTGGATACTCTATCGCATTATGACAGTTTACCAGTACCAAAGCCACCAGAGAAATGGACCATAGATGAGGCAGACGAAGATGCCACAGTGCAGGAACCAGATGTGGAAAACAACACTGACCCAGGTATTGAACCCTTGAATAAACTGACCAAGTCAGGGACTTCTAAAATTCAAATGCAAAAGCAGAAATACTTGATTCACCATCAAAAGGATAGGGTTTGTTGTAACCAGTTATAAAAATCTCTATCGTTCAGAATTGTCAAGAACATCTTACACGATTCTTTGTGGTTTTAGGTTCTGTGCACGTCACCCAGAAAGGCCGTCTTATTATAGATGTGTTAAAGTTGAGCCTGAAAGCTGTCCTGTTACACAATGGCAATGTCCACCCTTCAGTACTCGCTTGACATGAAGTACATATGAAATACGCCTGTGTCTGGATGGTGGATAAAGAAACTGTGGGAGCTGATTGTGCTTGTTGACAGATCAAACAATCCTCTGGTGGTCTGTCTGGGCCGTCCACAGCCTGTCCGCCATGTGGCAACGGTTTGGTGAAGGCCCTTTTCTGTTTCAATGTAACTGAAATGGTTTTGGAATCTGATGTCCAACAAGCTCACATAGATCTGTTAGTTAGGTGGTCACACACTGTTGACCATGTAGTGTAGACTCATGTTTAAATAAGTCATATGCTATTTTTAGATACACCAGGTATTAGACTAGAGTTAGAATACAGTTCAGATGGTATTGTATACTTAGATTTATTTAAAATACAGTAGATTATCATTAGATTTCAGTTCACAATTATCCAAAATGTTTTATCCCTGCTTCACAATGATAATTCTTGTCATGGTCATGGGTCCCAGAGTTTACTGAGCACATGTTTGGCCTTGTCCTGCTTTAGGACTTTTTGTTTTTTTACCAACTCTTCATTGCAGAATACTTCAAATCTATTCACAGTAAATTACATAGAACTGTTGTTGAAACACATACAGTATAACAATTACAGTGAACATCTGTGGTGTTCTAAAAGTATTGGCATTACTATTACGAATGCAGCTTGGATACACAAACCACTGCAGGTCATCAATGACAGGGAGTCTAAAGATCTGCTAGTGGGGCTACAGAAAATAAGAAAATAAAGGATGGGTATCAAGGCAATCAGAATCCACTGATGCCTGCTTCCTATTGTTGGACTCTGCCACAAGAGTACAAATGAAAATCTGATGCAAAACAATGTGCCAGTGTCATTATGCAGTTGAACATAATGCAATTTAACACAATTAAATTCAGTAAAAGTGTTTTGTTTCTCCAAATTCCCATAGCATATCTGAAATTGTGTTCAACTTGACATTGTCCATCATAATATTTTCCCAGAAACCAAGCTTTTGAAAACAATTGTATTTAGTAGATTTTGCACTGCATACTGACTGATCTATAAGTTGTTATATCAGACAGCTATCCATTTCTTTGAATTTTGTCTTGACATGACAAGTTCCACTTAATTTATGACATTTTGAACAGTGAAAAACCTGCTTTGCCAATAACTATAGTCCTTGGCAAACAAAAAAATTACCCACATAGAAATGTCAATTGCTGCAAAATTATGCATGCAGTTATTGAAACAAGAGGGCATAAAAGTGCTTTCCCCTCTGCTCTATATAAAGGCTCTCAGACTACTTTTGGGTAGTGAACCTGTTGGTGAGAGATCGTTGTCTGCTAGGCATGCCTCTACGATGCACTCAAAAACATTTTGCCCAATTGGACTGAGAGAAGCAGGACGGTCATTTCAACGAATACATTTACAGCATTTAGCAGACGCCCTTATCCAGAGCGACTTACAACTGATACAATCTTACAATCCAAGCAATTGTGGGTTAAGGGTCTTGCTCAAGGACCCAACAGTGGCAGCTTGACAGAGGTGGGATTTGAACCCTGGGCCTTCTGGTCCACAGTCCGGTACCTTAACCACTAGGCTACCACAGTCCCACAGCTCTTATGTCAGAGACGTCCGGCAAGATTTTTTGCAGGTAGAAAAACATGAAATGAATTGGCTTATAGAAATAAGTAAGATACAAATACTTCACAGTACAGTTGATTATATTGGCATAAACACTCTGGCTTTTCCAGCAGCTCAAAATCAGATCACTGTGAATTTCCAACTAAGAAATTGATCTAAAAACCCCACCATTACCAATTTAAACCCTGGAGGTCCCCTGCCCTGCAGAGTTTCGATTTTCCCCCTACTACACCACCGCCTTAGCTATCTCGAGATCTAATTATCAAGCTTTCTGTGACTTGGATCACATGTTGGGGGTAGCAAAAACATGTCTACCTGCTTTAGACAAACCTAAAAGCATCTATGGCAGATAGCCAATGTGCAATTGAAGAAAGATGTTTTTACTTGAGCTGACATACACTGCTTACAAGGTAGGTTTTGAATCTTCAGTGTGCACAAAGTGGATCCACAGCTCAAAATAACCATTTACATCTCTAAAAGAAAATGAACAAAACGTTCATCCTCAGCTAGGTCACCAATATCCATATCAGGCATTCGTGCTTGAAACAAGACATGGTCCTCAGATATTAGTCAGACCTTCAGAATTGCTAGAATCAGTGTCTGGATCAAAGATCGTGTTTGAAAGAGCACTAAACATGTATAATGCATGTTGTACATGAGTCATGAACTGAGAACAATGTGTATTTTGTGTGAATTGTGTACAACGTACGAGGCCAGGAAATGCAAGAGGTCTGCACAGCCTGAATCAAAGTCAGCCTGCATTCAGTTTGGTTGACCACCATGTCAGAGATCTAATTTAGATAACTGATATCTTTAGTATGATGAAACAGATTTCGTTTCAAGACACCAAATGAATGGCCAAACATTTAACTGAACGGTCTCTTCTTTTTTTATTCCAAAACATCTAGGGTAAAAGAAATGTGTAAAATATACAACAGAATAATCCAAGCACAAGAAACAAAATTCAAAACACTGGAAAAATTACAAATGATGCATATTTGTCATACACAAAAACAAGAGCTAGATTTTGAATGTGAACTCGCAAAGCTCTGACATTCACGTCTATATGATTCGAATGCTTAAACAACCCTGAACAGTATTAAACGTTACTAAAGCAATACTCAAGACCATTTGACTATTTCACACTGCAACTACCTGCCTAACCTGAAGTATATGATAAAGGTCAATGTTAGTTGCAGCTGACGACATGGGGGTGTGCCTTATGTGATATAACTTAAAAAGGAATAATCTAACTACACAATCACAGATGATCCGTTTCTTGAGGTCATTATAACTGAATTAAAGTCAGAAATTAAATTAGATAAATGAGTCTCGAGAGGGTGCATTCCATATCTGACAGCCAAACAAATGCGGACTGTACTTTGGAGCGGGAAAAAAAAGAAAAAGAAAAAAAAAAGGCAGCACACTAATTTTCTTTTTAGCATCATGCACGCATTCTTGTCTTAGCATATCCCATGTTCTCCATGACCCACAAATTAAATTAAACGTTACAGAACAGGGTTCGGGTGAGATTTACTCCTTGCATTCATCTAATTCGCAAACTAATCCATCTACGTGGTAAGTTGGAAGCTTTCTGACATGAACGTATCCCAACAATAATAATCAACCCAGGGATTTGACAGCCACACAAATATATGGGATAAGTGGTAGATAATTCCTAACAAAAACTGACAAGTGGCTGCCCTGATTCGTTTGCTTCTTCCTTTCTAGCACCCATAAACCCCAGCCACCCCCCAGCCCAGCAGAAACACAAACAACAAACTGAAACCTAGCTCACAAAGAACACGGGGGATTCAGAAGCAGATTACCAGTTTCTTATAAGGCACTTTCTGTAAATACAACCCTACTCTGCTGAGAACATGAGCAAGCAATATCCCTCTTTGCTCTCATTTTTGCATTTCAAATTTATTCTAATGCTGAATTGGTTTCTGAGCAATTAACCGAGCTGAACAACGCTAAACATGGCTTCTGGTTACAGCTAGTTTGCTCAGCAATGAAGCACAAAGGGTCCAAAACTAAATGCAAGACTGGAAAAGAAAATGCTGGTTAACAGAAAAAGGGCATAGAACAACTACGGAACCAGCCTATAAAATCAGATAACGAAGCTGAAAGATGTTGTCCGCTTACTGCCACATACCTCTGTGTGACGTCTGAGAGCCTTCACATGAACTATGGCATCGAATGTCATTTAATTTGAGAGATTTTGAACCTTCTGAAGCATTTCGACACTAATCAGGAGCACGATGTCAAAGTTGACTGGTTAATCATCCAGCAGTTCAGAGTTGGGTACAGACAAGTATGATAGGTTCTCCTGAAGTACAATCGTTTACAGAAACAAGAGCCCTCGATCACTAAAGCTGTGCCATCTTTCATAGTATCACAACGATGATGGTACGTCAGGTCCGGCTGCACAAAAAGAAATCCTTCGTCTCACAGGGAGTAGCAATCCTAACTATTTTTCCTTTTCATGAGACCAAACAGCAAAATGGCTCGATACAGTCACATGGTTTGTCATTTAAAGAACCTCAGAGGACCCGATGGGTACAGAGGACTGGGTGTAGTGCAGGCCTGGCGTAAAGCAAATTACACAGTGTAGGCGCCTAAACTACAGCCTCTATCATGCAAACCGCTGAGGACCTGCCGAGCGAAGTGTGATGAGCTGTACAGGCAGGCAGGCAGACACAGCGGGGACAGTGCAGGAACATGCGAATGGTAATAAGACTGCAGACTGAAGAGTCGGCGGTGGAGAGGAGGTGCGTTAATGGTTAACGAGACCCTGCAGCATCATTAGGAGGCGGCGGCCACGCTTGCTCAGGGAGTTATGAGGGTCCTGCTGCAGGAACTGGAACAGCTTCTGACGTACTTGCGACAGCACGGCGCTCATGTGGTCTCTGGTGACCGGGTCACCATGGTCCAGGTTCATCACAGCATCTTCCAGATAGCTTCACACACAAAACACACAATTAATTCGGAAGCAATGTCCATGAGCGGAAGCCAGCATCACATTACTATTTATAGTACTGTGCAACAGTCTCGGCCCACCACTGGATTTGTTGTTTGAGCATTGGTATAAATGACCATATATACAGTGGGGCTAAAGTATTTAGTCAGCCACTGATGTGCAAGTTCTCCTACTTAGAAAGATGAGAGGTCTGTGATTTATCATAGGTACACTTCAACTATGAGAGACAAAATGAGGAAAAATCCAGGAAATCACATTGTAGGATTTTTAAAGAATTTAATTGTAAATTATGGTGGAAAATAAGTATTTGGTCAATAAATTTGGTTCAACTCAATAACCTTTGTTGGCAATGACAGAGGTCAAACGTTTCCTGTAAGTCTTCACCAGGTTGGCACACACTGTAGCTGGTATTTTGGCCCATTCCTCCATACAGATCTCCTCTAGAGCAGTGATGTTCTGGGGCAACATGGAGTTTCAACTCCGTCTACAAATTTTCTATGGGGCTGAGGTCTGGAGACTGGCTACGCCACTCCAGAACCTTGAAATGCTGTTTACAGAGCCACTCCTTTGTTGCCCGAGCGGTGTGTTTGGGATCATTGTCATGCTGGAAGACCCAGCCACGTTCCATCCTCAATGCTCTCACTGATGGAAGGAGGTTTTGGCTTAAAATCTCATGATACATGGCCCCATTCATTCTTCCCTTAACACGGATCAGTCGTCCTGTCCCCTGTACAGAAAAACAGCCTCAAAGCATGAGGTTTTCACCCCAATGCTTCACAAACTTGCTTGTTTGTGGGCGACAAAATACTTATTTTCCACCATGATTTACAATTAAATTCTTTAAAAACCTACAATGTGATTTCCTGGATTTTTTTTCCTCATTTTGTCTCATAGTTGAAGTGTACCTATGATGAAAATTACAGACCTCTCTCACCTTTCGAAGTCAGAGAACTTGCAAAATCAGTGACTGACTAAATACTTTTTTGCCCCACTGTAACATTCTCAACAATTGGACACACAAATTCAAACCTGGTTTCGTCACTCCATAATCCTCGTTTCCACTGACACTCATTTCAATCTTTGTGTGCTTTAGTACATCGGAGCCTTTTCACACCTCTTCCCCCTCCAAAAAAGTGTTTTCTTGGCTGCTACCCTTTCAGCAGCCAAACATCACAGGGAGTGTGCAATGCTTTGTCTGCTTTGAAATGTTCCGAGTTGGTCAAAAATACAATGTGCGCATTAAACCAAATTAAAATAACACTAAAATAGCACAGTCACTGGGGGGGGGGGGGCTGTATATAAAATTACTTACACCCTAAAATCTGCCTGAATAACTCCTGTTCTTAAGAAACCTGATTCAGATTCCAGTGTTCTCAGTCATTTTCGCCCCATCTCCAACCTTCTGTTCATTTGCAAGATTCTCGAGCACGTTGTGGTCTCGCAGCTACTCAACTATCTCAACACTAACAGCATTTTTGACATTTTTCAATCTGGTTTTCATCCTCAGCATAGCACTGAAACTGCACTCCTTTATGTCCTTAATAACCTGTTCTCTGCAGCTGATCAAGGTTGTGCATCTGTTTTGGTTCTTCTTGATCTCGCATCTGCCTTTGACACGATTACAAAATTCTAGTTTCACGCCTCTCGAAAATGGACTTTCAGACATAGTTAACCTGGTTTCAATCGTACTTCACTAACAGGCGCTTTTTCATTCACTTAGGGAATACTAAGTCTGAAACTGATACTCCTGAACGGGGTGTCCCATAGGGCTCTGTTCTTGGTCCCATTTTATTTATAATTTACGTGCTTCTTATGGGCTCTATCATACGGAAATACAACCTTTCCTTTCACTGCTATGCTGACGACACTCAACTCTATTTCAGCTTTAAACCCGCTTCTTCTTTTCCCTTTTGCTCTCACAGATTTTATTTCTCACCTGAATTCCTGGCTACGTACTAACTTTAAGCTCAATTGTCAGAAAACTGAGTTTTTGTTTGTTGGCACCAAATATGTGCTTTCCTCCATCTCTACCTATCGCGGGTGTGTCTGTTCACTTGTCCCATCTTGGTGTTCTTTTTGATTCAACTCTGTCTTTTCTTCCTCACATTAGGTCTATTTCTAAGTCTGCTTTCTTTAATCTTTGTAACATTGCTCGGGTGCGCCCTTTCCTTTCTCTCTTTGCTGCTGAGAGTCTGGTGCATGCTTTTGTCTCCTATCATCTTGATTATTGAAATTCTCTTCTTTACGGTCTTCCCTCAAACTACATTCGAATTCTACAATACAATACATCCAGAACTCTGCCGCTAGGATTCTTACACAAATCAAAAAATCTGATCACGTCACTCCTGTTTTATCCCAACTGCACTGGCTCTCGGTTCGTAAACACATCCAGTACAAAATTCTACTACTGACATTTAAATCCCTCCATGGTCTTGCTCCACTCTATCTCTGCAATATAGTTACACTCCTACCCGGTCACTGCGTTCTACTGACTCTAACCTTCTCCCTGTCCCTAGGTTTAGGCTTTCCTCCATGGGTGGGAGATCATTTGCTGTGGCAGCTCCCACCCTCTGGAACTCTCTTCCTTCATCTGTTAGGTCTGCTTTAACTATCCTGGAATTTAAATCTCTTCTCAAAACTTTTCTATTTTCCTCTTCTATTATTGTTGGATGTGTCTGCTTGTCTTGAACTGTCTGCCTCTTATGTTGTGTAAATTGAATTTGAGTTAAGTTATACTTGTAAAGCGTCCTTGGGTTTTCTGAAAGGTGCTATATAAATTAAACTTATTATTACTGCTAAAAACAATATTTTCACAAAAAAGAGAGAATAAATATATGTACGTATAGGTGCAGATTATTTATTTATGACACTCATAATGAATCATTATTATTCTTTGCTAAGGGTGCACAGGTCTACTCTGTTGGGACATTCTAAGAAAAATTCCCAGCTGTCTGATTTTTAGCTAAATGCTCAGCCGTCTTGAAAAGAGAAAAGGAGCCAAAATGAAAAAAGGGGAAAAAGCTACAAAAAGAACCCAAAAGAAAAGACTACATTTATTGTTAATTTTTGCCAATAAAGATTTGCAATGAATTTATTATTTTGGTCTGTGTGCAGGCTGGGGGTGGGAGGCAGCTTTTCTTAGATACTCACAGGGGGGACTCCAAGGAGAAAAGGTTGGGCACCACTGCTCAAGTGTAAGGGGAGGTCACAATAAATACGGGGACTCTGGAGCTTTGAGGTGGACAATGTGCTGCCCTGTATTCTAATAAAGAGACTGAGAAATAATTATATACGGTTATTATACCACTGCTAAAACAATGGTATACGTAATCTAATGGTGGCCTAAGACTTTTGCACAGTACTGCGTATGAGCACATACTGTAAAGCGCTTGTTATGGTGCTGAATAAAGATTTTAGCAAAATGAAATACCGGTAGTATAAATCCAATCTAAACTGTGCTATGAAACGCCAATGATTTCCACCATGTTTTTTTATGTCAGCAAGCTCCTTTAATCTCTTTCCAGATAATTATTAGTTTGCTTTGAAGATTAATCTCATGACTTTGGAGAGGCCCTGGCTACTGAGGCAGCACTTCAGCAATTAACAGTGAATTAGAAAAGCAGTGTTGATCTTTGATATACCCTGATTAAACACACGCACACGGTAGCTCCCTTAGCACATAAGCTAGAATCTTTTACAGATGTACTGACAGATGCCGTTTGCTTTATAAAAGCTATTCTGGGACAAACCTTCCCACCCCGCCCCCTCCCCAGGCAGGCAGTGTTTGAAAAAACCTGCTGAAGGATTAGTAAAATGCCAACTGTCTGAATGAGGGAAATTCACCATCTGCCTTTATAACTCTGCTATAGGAGGCTGCATTGGCTCCTTTCAGTGCACATTATTTAAAGGTCAAATTAATTACCTGAGAAGCACTTGTTAAGATGAAAACACCCCGGTTAAAAACACTCCAGACGATCCCAGCGCTACATGTCTCACCCTTGTGCAGATGGTTAAGCTCTGTACAAGATTGTTCTGATTGCATCTGTACAACTCCCATGTGTTAAACCGTCGCTGCTTTGAACGCGCTGAGGTGTAAACTTTAGTCCTCTTTTCACATTTTGACCCCGTTTCACTTCAGCTCCTCATACACAGAGTAGGATTAGTGAGCATTTAGCATTCTGGAGCTGATGTTTTGTTTGTCCTAATCAAATACTTAGGACATAACAGCTCAGCAAGTGCTGTACTCATCTAAAAAAACACCCATGCGCCCATGTAGCACCTACTAATATATACCCATATTAAAAACGATTCACAGAAGCATTTATGAGTAGAACTGGCCTCCACAACTCTTTCAAAGCAGTAAAGGGACTTGCAGCGTGTGAGTGGAACATTAGGCGAAGACTGGAGCAAGGCTCACAGTTTTCCCTCTGCACACATATCTAGCCCAAACCTGCCTGAAAAGAACTTTAATGAGCCCAGCTCAATATACCTCACTGCAGCTCTACACAGCTGGGGAGCGTCGGGCAAATGGTCCTCTGATCAAGGTCATCACCAGAGAAAATGGGCATACGGGAGATATTGTAGCTCACGACTTAAATGTTTATTGTCATCATTAAATGCGAAGGTTAATTCTCGCCGAGGTCAAAAATGATTTTATGCTCGTGTGCATCTTGCACTGCTCTGATTATGAACAGTTATCAAGCAAGAAGTTCTTACCCAACATACTTTGTCTGGTTAGCTGGCATCCTCACACTGATATGACATTCTGTGTTTAAATATGAAGCAATGTAGGCTTCAGTTTGGGGGAGAATTTACATTAGGGGTGTAACAATACTACAGTGGTGCTTGAACGTTTGTGAACCTTGTAGAATTTTCAATATTTCTGCATTAATATTACCTAAAACAACATCAGATTACTAGTGAGGGAAAATGATCCAATATTACATATTAGTGAGTGGCAAAAGTATGTGAACCTCTAGGATTAGCAGTTAATTTGAAGGGAACATTAGAGTCAGGTGTTTTCAATCAATGGGATGACAATCAGGTGTGAGTGGGCACCCCGTTTTATTTAAAGAACAGAAATCTATCAAAGTCTGCTCTTCACAACACGTTTGTGGAAGTGTATCATGGCACAAAGGAGATTTCTGAGGACCCCAGAAAGAGTTGTTGATTCTCATCAGGCTGGAAAAGGCTACAAAACCATCTCTAAAGAGTTTGGACTCCAAAAATGCACAGTCAAACAGATTGTGTACAAAAGGAGAAATTCAAGACCATTGTTACCCTCCCCAGGAGTGGTCGACCAAAGATCACCCTAACAACAAGGTGTGTAGCAGGGTAACTTCTAAGCAACTGAAGGCCTCTCTCACATTGGCTAATGTTAATGTTCATGAGTCCACCATCAGAAGAACACTGAACAACAATGGTGTGCATGGCAGGGTTGCAAGGAGAAAGCCACTGCTCTCCAAAAAGAACATTGCTGCTCGTCTGCACTTTGCTAAAGATCACGTGGACAAGCCAGAAGGCTATTGGAAGAATGTTTTCTGGACGGATGAGACCAAAATAGAACTTTTTGGTTTAAAAGAAAAGCATTATGTTTGGAGAAAGGAAACACTGCATTCCAGCATAAGAACCTTTTCCCAACTGTGAAACATCTATATGTCAGAGAATTCTAAAAGAAAATGTCGGGACATCTGTCCATGAACTGAATCTCAAGAGAAGGTGGGTCAAGCAGCAAGACAACGACCCTAAGCACACAAGTCGTTCTACCAAAGAATGATTAAAGAAAAATAAAGTTAATGTTTTTGGAATGGCCAAGTCTTTTTTTTTTTCCCCCCCTTAAATTCCAATCGAAATTTGTGGAAGGACCTGAGCGAGCAGTTAATGTGAGGAACCCACCAAAATCCCAGAGCTTAAAGCGTTTCTGTACGAAGGAATGGGCTAATTCCTCCAAGCCGGTGTGCAGGACTGGATCAACATTTACAGGAAACGTTTAGTTGCAGTTATTGCTGCAAGGGTGTCACCAGTACTGAAAGCAAAGTTTCACACATATTTTGCCACTCATTAACTGGTAATATTGGATCATTTTCCTCAATAAATAAATGACCAGTAATAAATAATTTTTGTCTCAAATTGTTTAACTGGTTCTCTTTATCCTACTTTAGGACTTGTGTGAAATCTAATGATTTTTAAGGTCATATTTAATGCAGAAATATAGAAAATTTCTAAAGGTTTTCACCAACACTTCAAGCACCACTGTTAGGGTTTGGAATGTTGATTCCACGTCTCGGTTGCTCGAACACATTTTAATGCTTCAAATCACGCCCAATGATAGTTAGGCATGTATCTTCCAAAACCAATGCGTCATGTGTTCATGTACGTCATCATGTAGTTTTGTTTTAGCGGAAGATAGATGATCAAAAGCTTGGCTCCACATTGGGAGAAATTAAAGTCTATATGCAGCATGTGTAGAAAATTGATCTGTTAAAAAGGTTGCAACCCCAACATGGCAAAACAGGCACTAGCATGATACTGATATAAAAGGCTTAATGTGAACAAAGCTTATTATGGTATAATCTGTAAAACAATGACCTAGGAAAACCAAACTTCTCTCAATTACTGCCGGTGATAACTAAAAGCTATTGCTGAATTAACCAAGGTGATCAAAAAGGACAGTAATAATTTTTTATGTTAAGCTTTTTACTTCCCATTTGAACCTATTATAAGTAAAACGCATAGCATAAAAATAGATTATTCCTTTTTGCACCACATGTTTAGACGTAGATATTACTTTTGATCAGTAGTAATTGAGAGAAGTTTGGAGATTCTAGGTCACTGATTTAGTACATTAAGCTACGTTAAGCTTTTTACTTACAATAGGTTTAAATGGGAAGCACAAAGCTTAATGTAAAAATGATTATTTTTAAAGTTGAAATCCAAAAAAAAACAAAAAAACAAACAAACAAAAAACAAAAAAAGATATTCTTTATGCATTAAAAATTGGTGCATTTTTCACCATTTTGGAATTGAAACTTGTGATTGATAAGAATTGTATTGCATTAGCAGATAAAATAAAATGCAAACGATACCCAACCCTACACAATACACTGCTCACCATTTAAAGTCAGAAACTGACTCTCTCACAATTATCGCTTTTACATAAAAAAAAAAAAAACCATTTAACTTGTGTTTCTGAAGTGTAAACAGTGCAAAACAATACACATTTACTTGTACAAGTTAAAAAAAACAACGACCAAAAAAAAAAAAATTGTCCCCTGCAATTTAAAGAAATTACTAGAAACAGGAGTTTAAAATTGTAAACAAAATGCTCTATCGTAGCTTCACAACGTTATACAAACGAGTGAAAGTGTTCCTTTTATTTCTGAACAAGTCAAAATAACATGTACTTGTATAACAATTTAAACAAACAAAAAAAAAAATTTAGTCCCCTGCAATTAACAAATTTGGAGTCTCACTGGGACTAAGACGTGCGTCTGTGAGCATGTGTTCAAAAATATAATTGTATTAGATGGCGTGACAAGTATGTCCCATTTTTGCATCATCATACATCATTACAGCCCCTAATTTGCATTTCCTTGTTTAGTATTGGACATGAATAAACCTTTAACTTGCTACAATACATCATGATTTGAATAAACGCTTTCAAATTAATAACTCACAATATCACAATAGCTTCCACTATCAATAAGATGCAATATCATGATACACCAAAAATAAATAAAATAGATGAGACTATTATTTCTATTATTATTAATAACTTCTAAATGCCATTAAAAAGCAGTCATAATGAACGTTAACAGAAATCTAGCTTTTCCGTGTGTTTGCCAATTGCGGATGTTTGTGTGTTTTTGTCTTGTGTTGGTGGTGGGGCTTTTTAAGTTTAACTGTTTCTGGATTTATCACTGTATCCACAGTATACAAAAATCCACATAATGGAACAGTGTCACACCAGTATTCACTTTTAATACCGGTATACCTTCCAGCCCTACCTCACCCTTTTACCTCATCCTGTTACATTTCTCCTTTAAACCAACACTTGCATGTTACCAATTGACCTTGTGTTTAGTCCTTGTGTTGAAAATGCTTATTCACAGGAAAAATTCAGGGATGTCTGATGCCTTTTCCCCAGTTTAAATAAAAGCTTTCATAGTATTGACCCATCACCAATACTGATCTGACATCCTCACAGCAACTGAGCAGAGTCGGTACAAGCGATTTCCACAGAACATCATACATAACTGCACGTTTTAGGAATGTACCTTTCTTCATTTGAATGATCATGCAACACTAGACTGGATCAACTGGATAGCATGTCAATCTGACCCAATACAAATGCTGTGTTTCAATTCAGTAGGCTATCTACCAAATATCAGAATCATTGACACTATTAAATCGCATCAGATCCCTTTTAGAAACTTTAACTCTAACTCTTAATCAGACTACTAATCAGAAGGCTGTGCGTTCAAATCCTGGTACAGCCATGCTGCTACTGCCTGGCTCTTGAGCAAGGCCCTGAACCTTAATCTGTTCAGCACAATGGTAAGTCACTCTGTACAAGGGTGCTAAATGCTGTAAATGTAAACAATTCATTCCAGAGCCTAACTGACATTTTATTTTCCAGGACTGTCTGAATTTCAGTAAATATCAAATACACTGATATCTAGTAAGTAAAATATATTTATCCCTTGTTCATACCTAAACAGAATCAGCCATTTGGTTGTCAGGGTTTAAGACACTAAGCACATACAGAAGCTCACCTGATCTTGAGTTCAGTGCGAGTGACCAAGTTGGTGGACAGCTGCTGGATTAGTGACAGTAGCACTGCCTGATGCAGGGGGCATGGGTGCAGACCAAACACCTGCTGTGAGTCGACGGTCTCACAAACGTAGAGCACCAAATTCAGATCAGATGCAGACAAGGCCTGGAAGAACAAGAATGAACAAAATGCTAAGGGCGTTACTTATTTGTAGCAGCAGCCAGGAAAAGAGTGATGCACCGATCCAACTCTGGATCAAACTGGCACCAATACTGACCTTATTAAACAAATCAGATATCAGCCAGACTTGTCCTCTTCATATTTAATACAGTCTCTTAGCCGTGATTGCGTTTCACTGGAAGCACGTTATTCCATAACGTGACAAATACCAAAACACTTTGGGTTTCTTAACTGAACGCATGCTGTAATACCCAGGCAAAAACCTTGACCTCTACATTTACTATATGGGCTTCTCAAGCAAAAAGCGGTTTCATACTTTATTGTGCATGCTTGGCAATTTCATGTTGGATAAAAGGTTATACAGGTATGCCCCCTTTAATGACTGCAGTACATTCTGTGAAACAGGACGATGACAAAAATGGATGTTGACCAGACATTACCATAGTCTCGTAGTCTTTTTATGCTAGTGTAATGTGTATATATAGGATATTTTCTGAAGAAGACTACGTAAATGCTTCCAAGATAAGGCTGAAAACACAAGTGGAACACTACCATATGTATGTGATATCTACATCATATATATTTACAGCATTTAGCAGACGCCCTTATCCAGAGCGACTTACAATTGATACAGTCTTACAGTCCAAGCAATTGTGGGTTAAGGGCTTTGCTCAAGGACCCAACAGTGGTAGCTTGGCAGAGGTGGGATTTGAACCCTGGACCTTCTGGTCCATAGTCCAGTACCTCTCCTGCTAGGCTACTACAATCCCATATATAACAGCAGCTCGATCTCTAACAGCAAAGAACTCGATCAGGAGAGGCTGGGGTGAGGATTCATAGAGATCTAAACTTCTAAACAGCGTTTCAAACGTTATTGCCTATACTGTATTGTTACACCCACAATTGCTTCAGGATACACCATACAATACTGCTGTTTACAGTTCCAGCCACAATTCTTGGTATGCCTGGTAAAGGTGAGTAAAAATAGTTATAAGATATTCATCTCTTGGTCAAGTACCTTAATCTCACTCTGTAAAAATGAGAAAAATTCAACCTTTAATTAAAGTGAGTTTAATCTGAGAAAAAACAAAATCAATCATAAAGACAATTACTTAACATTACCACGTGCCACAGTTATTGGTTTACATCAGTAACAGGGCAGTAATTAAAAAGTTGCCTGACGAAAAACTTAAAATGGGTTGTCACTGGATGTTCTAGCAAGACAATGATCCAAAACATATGTCCAGATCAACACAAAAACTGTTTACTGACCACAAAATCAAACTTGAACTGTGCCAATGTCAGTCCCTGGATCAAAACCCCATAGAAGACGTGGGGTGAGCAACAGAGGAGTGTGTATCTGGAGAGATTCTGTAAAAAGTATTCGGTAGTACTCTTAACTTGCCTGCTCTGTATTCTCCAACCTTATAAAATGCTCGTGCTGTTTTATTAGCAAATGGGACTTGAACAAATTAAGCAGGTGTGTCAATAATTGTGGCTCCTGTGGTTGTGTTAAAAATAATATGAGGGATTTTTTTTCAATCAGACTAACTTTACCTCAGTTACAGGTTGGATGTTTTCCAGATTAAGATCGTTCACCACAAGGTGAACTTCTTATATTTTTTTTTACTCATCTTCACCAGGGGTGCCAATTATTGTTTAGAGGACTGCATGTCTTAGACAATGTAACTGCTTCATTAGTACGTTTGAACATAAAGCTGTCATTCATGAAATGTCATACATTTTGAAATTTCTTTAATGAATTTCAATTAACTGCGAATATCCACAATATTTTATACAGAAATTTAATCAAAGCCGTCCACAGCTTCCACTGAAGAAGTATGGGAGAGCCAAAAGATCTACTTTTAGTTACTGAGGCTACAGTTGAACGTATAGTGTATAGTTTGTGTGTGTTAGAAAGTGCATGACATACGACCCACTGACCTGCTGGAAAGCCTCGTTCAGTTGGCCCTGCTGCAGCAGCTGCAGGATGCTAGCCTGTTGGGTCTGGTAATCGAGATGTGCAGTGGGCACAGGTGTGCTGGAGGCTGACCGCATGGCCTGCATAATGCTGGAGGTGACTGCCGCCTGTTGCTCCTTCATGGCCTGGCTCACCTCGCCCTTCACAATGCGCTGCACCTGCGTCAGGATAGAATCCTGCAGACTGCGAAATAAATAAATAAAATTGATAAATAAGTAAAATACTGAATTTAGGTTTCCTTACTCATTACAGCACCAATGATAATGGATGGACCTTTCTCATAGTTCTTAGAACTGTGGGTATGTCTGAAATGGTCCACTCGTTTACTCATTCACTAATCACTATATAGTGTGCTCTGTGTAGTACACTATATAGGGTAGCAGCGAGCGACACAAACGAGGGAATTCAGGCGACATTTACGTACGTCGGAAACAAATTATCTTGATTTCGTCACTCGGGTGGTTTCGGATTTATCCGTCATCTTTGCAGAGTGAAGCCAAAGGAAAACGCTATGCATTTGGGTACGTTAGTCTGTAAGTAGTGTATATTGGTTGTCCACTATATTTATGGTGCATTATGGGTAACAAAGTAGTGTACTATATAGGCAATTCATTTGTCCACTTAGAATTCGGACAACCCTACAAAACGGCTGACACCCTAAATAGAACACTAAATAGTGTGCGGTTTCAGACACGCCCTGTGTCTCCTTTGTGTTGCGTTCTCCTTGTGTTCAGACTGCAGGAACTTGGACCAATTGCAGTTCTTAGAACACTGTATATAGGGACTTTTTTTAGCACCTACTTCAACTTTGAGTGCATAGGAACCCTGAGTGATGCAAGTATGCATTGATTGATCCAGACATAAGAGTACGGCAACTGGTCCAGACGTAGTGATGCAAGTATATGGTGATTAGCCCAAATGCGCAAGTGCCTTGTTGAGGTCGACCAACATGTTCAAATATACCTGTACACCAGTAGCCATATAAACAACAGATCTTCACACTTACCACGAAAAAAAAAAAAAAAAAAAAACCACAGACAAAGGGACCGACACAGTGCGTTTACATGCACTTATTTTCTACATTTCTGCATAAATATGACCTAAAACATCATCAGATTTTCACACAAGTCCTAGAAGTAGATAAAGAGAACCCAGTTAAACAAATGAGGAATTTTAGCTCATTCCTCTGTACAGAACAGCTTCAGCTCTGGGATGTTGGTGGGTTTCCTCACATTAACTGCTCACTTCAGGTCCTTCTACAACATTTCACCTGGATTAAGGTCAGGACTTTGACTTGGCCATTCCAAAAC
>JAJAGP010003411.1:0-74548 GCA_025084515.1 Ancistrus triradiatus
AAGTCCACTGAAAAGTTGGTGCTTGCTCTTTTCAGCACAAAGCTCAATCCCACCCCCAAGATCAGCGTGGAATGGCTTATAGTCCAGAGCAGCATTTTTTTTTTTCTAACACACGCTGACAAGTAACACTTGGAGCGTCCTCTTCAGTGACACATTCCAAAGAGGCTGAGGCACTTAACCAAGGCCTCTCTCTCCACGTCTGCTGACAGACGACAAAAGTTTCTACAAAGCCATACCTGTTTACACATTTGATCCAGAGCTGAAAAGTTTGGGAATGCCAAATGACTAGTGTGACATGAGGAAAACAGATTTTGACGTACAGTATTGTGCAAAATTCTTAAACCACCGTTAGATTCGATTTACTATTGGTTTAGCAACAGTATAATGAATATATATAATTATTTCTCAGTCTTATTATTAGAGAACAACCAGAAAATACAGGAAATTTGTATGCAGTATTAAAAAATTGCTTCTAGAGGCTACAGTGGTAAGTATTTAATGTTTCCTCCCCTTATACGTGACCAATAGCAGCATCTGGCAGCTTCATCAGGATGGCAAGTTGACCCTTCTACAGTCTGAAAAAGCTTGGCCTTTTTGGAAGGGGAACAGGCTAAAAAGGGTAAAATATGCTAAAGCTCACAAAAATTGAAACAAAGATCAGTGTGAGTATTACAGAGTAACAAATCCAAGTTTGATTCCCCCCCAATCGTGCACAATATGTTATAAGCAGACAAAAAAATCTATCACCTGTGACTGAAACATACATGTAGTATCTCCATGAGCACGAATAACAGCTGCGAATCAATTTTCCATGGTCTGGGCAAGTTTCTGGATGCAGGCAACATCAATGTTCAGCCACTCTTGCATCAAAAATTTGCACGATTCTGCCAGGTAGTCCTGCAGCTTGTCAAACGGATTCACATCTGGGGATTCTGAGGCCGAGTCCAGATGTGTGATAGTCCCTGAATGTTCATCATGCCAATCAGTTACGTTCGCAGCATTGGGGACGCCAGAATTGTCATCTTGGAATACAGGGATATAAATGTAATGTTTCTCTGTAAGATAATGAGTAAACGACAAAACCTGGTTGTCCAGCAGCTCAATGTACTGTTACCTCAACCAAAGGACCCATTTGTGCATAATTAAAAAACCCAAGAACATCAGAGAACCGACACCAGCTTGAACCACACCTTGCACGCAGTCCTCATTGAAGGCTTCCTGAGCTTGTAGATGAACACGGCATCTAGCATCATTCACACACAGGCAGAAATCATCTGACCAGATAACAGCTCCAGTCACAAACAGACCAAATTGTGTCTTTACATCCACTGAATCCAGTCAACTTTGTGAGCAGAAGTCAGCAAATGTCCCGAGTGCCACTCTGCTCTGTATGTTCATGGTATGCAGTTTTCTTGCAGAAATTGGTTGTCAAATTGCACTGCACTGTACCACCTCTTCTCTATCTATGAATCCGGTCGCACACCCTGTAGGTATTTATAGCCCGATCATTCTTGTGCAACACCATCTGCATCAGGAGCCTGAAGTTACTACCACCTTAGCGATGCAAGGTGACTCGTTTTTTTGGCAGAGGAGCATTATACCAACAGAAAAAAAACAATCGTGGACTTTCTATCAGACTCAATAATGCCAATATGCATATTTTTTTAATTTATATTTTGAACTATTACTACAGACTTATTTGACTAGATAAATTAGTTTCATTCTTACATTCCTCATCTAAGCCACCCATGGAGGTCGGGTCCCCTTTTTGAGTCTTTTGAGCCCCCCCCCCGGGTTTCTTCCTTATAATGTTTAGGGAGTTTTTCCTTGCCACTGTCACCCTAAGCTTGCTCAATTTGGGATTGGGACTAGATATTAGGAGATAACCTAAAATTAGAAAGCTGCTTTGAGACAATGCTCCATTGTAAAAAGCGCTATATAAATAAATCTGACTTGACCTGATGAATGATGAACTAGGGGATTGGTGTTAAATATTGCACCCATTTAAAAAACACCAAAAAGGCTCTGAAATATTTTTTTCTTTACCCCAGTATGCATGCTTGGAAAATAACACCATGCTTTCTTTTTAAATGAAGTGTTAATTTCCATTTCTAACTCAACTTTCTTAGCATTTTGTGTGTCATATGTTTACAAATACTGACCGTATAAATACAATCATTATAGTATAATAGTAAGACTGTGCCAACACAGCATGGGTGAACAGAACGCTCTCTAAATCAAACACTGCATGTAGAACAAACCAAGCCAGTACAGTCCATAAAGGCCTGACGACGGCCACAGTGAACATGAGACGAAGACAGGTATGTACAAGCAGAGGTGTGACATTACTAGCTACAGCGAGAACACAAGGCCCATTCTGCGTCTTCCTGATGTCTCGTAAGCGCAAGCCCGTTAAATGGTACCTACGAACGTCCCATTAAAGCCGTAATATTGTGTAAAGGATACCAAATATGCCATAATTCCCTGTAAACCATCTGCTATTAGCATGGACTGTTTAACAGTTGTGGGCTGAGCTCATGTTGTGACTCTGTGGTCAGACGCCGGACCTTGGGGACGGATTGCTTGCCTGGCTCACAATGTAATCGGGTCTCATCCAGGGGAGAGCGATTGTTGCATAGAGCCTCCTCCAGGTACAGTGGCGCTTTTGTTCTGGTGAGCCGGTGCTCTGAATACAGTCCGGGAGGCTGGACAGACCCCGGGAGCCATTCTATCAGGAGGCTTTGTGCTACCCAGTGGCCCCTCTTCTGCCCCAATACACTGGCAAACAGGGCTGGCATTTTAATTTTATACTGGACTGTTTTAGTAGTTTGGTGGATCTCTGGCTTAGAAGGATTACCCATACGCTAAAATTATTTTTCTTTTATGGCGTTACTTTTTTAGGTCGTCTTTTCAGCTTGTGTGGGATAGAAGTACTGACATACTGAGTAACCAGCAGTGCACATTTACGCATTTATGAAGCGACAGGACATAAATGTACCAAAATTAAACCTAGAGCCTAGAGTACAAATTATATGGAGACATTTTCTTCCAGGATGTAAACGAACTTGTGCTTCACTGTGCTTCCGTGAACTGAAGTCTTACAATCCTTCAGTGGTGGACAGTAACAAAGTAAATGTTATTCGTTACTATAGCTACTTAAGTAGTTTTTTTCGTGTATCTTTAGTTTACTTGAGTATTTCCATTTCGGTTGACTTTTCACTAACTTCAAAGTCACTAAATTCAAAGTCAAATATTTACTTTTTTCTCCACTACATTATGTGAAATCTGTTGTCTTTTTTGGCTTGTGTGTGTGTGTTACATATAAAAACGAAAAGCAAGAATCAAGCACAACAACCAGGATATAGGATGCACTTTGTTTTTAAATTGTTTAGCTCTGCTGGACTAATTAATGACATTCCGTTAAAAGATTGGCGTACCAAGAGTGATACTAGAGTAGTTTCAAATAAACTTAACTGCTTAACAAAGAGTCTTGTTACAAACATGATAATAGGACATTAGAGCCATCATAAATCCTGGTACTTTTACTTTCAATATGACATTTACATTTCAGCATTTGGCAGACGCCCTTATCCAGAGCGGCTTACAACTGGTACAGTTGGTATCCAAGCAATTGTGGGTTAAGGGTCTTGCTCAAGGACCCAACAGTGGCAGCTTGGCAGAGGTTGGATTTGAACCCTGGACCTTCTGGTTGACCTTCTGGTCTAGAGTCCAGTACCTTAACTACTAGGCTACCACAGTCCATCTGAAGGCAAATACTTTTGCACTTTTACAAAAGTGGAGGCCTACATGGAAGACTTTTACTGGAGTAATATTTGACCTGGGGTATCTCTGCTTTAAATAAAGTACATGGTTCGTCCAACATTGCAATCCTTAGAGTATCTTGCTCGGTTAACGCAATGTAGATAATCCAGCATCCAGCCCTGTGCCTGAATAATAATAAAGGCATAGATATTTAGCACAAAGTTGCCTTATATCTCCTCCTTACCTCTTGCTCATGTTGACTCTGTGAATTAAATTTAATCTGGGTAACAAGAGTCTTGTTTCAAAAATGATAATAGGACATTAGAGCCATAATAAATCCTGGTACTTTTACTTTGGATACTTAAGTGTGCTCACATTTGAAGGCAAACACTTTTGTAGTTTTACTGCAGTGAAGGTCTAAATGGAGGACTTTTACTGGCGTGATATTTCACCTTGGGTATCTCTACCTTAACTCAAGTACATGGTTAGTCCAGTTATAGTATCTTCCTCAGTTAACCTCTTGCTCATGAATGAAGTCTAATCTGAGTTCAAGAAAGTACTCATACATTTGAACTAATCCAATTACTCAGCCTTCAGCATGCATGGATTAACCCAACCAGGTAAAAGCCCTGAATCATCAGGCTAGGCACCGGCTCTACCGCGACCCTGTCCCGGATTAAACGGATGAGAATGGGAACATGAAAACATGTAAACGAATAAATGGTAGCTATACTGCTGTCAAAACGTCAGCAAATCCTTCCTCACCTCACTGCTCCTGACTGAGCGCCAATTTTAGCTAACACTAGCTAGCTAATATAAGACATTTTACATTGCTAAGCCAACACTAAGCTAACGTTAGTCAGCTAAAGTGTAACTTCGGGCAAAAGTTATAAGCGGGCTTATGTTAGCATTCGTAAATATGCAGAGGTCACAAATTAAATTCAGAAAGTGAGAAGGCAATAGCGTAAATTGTATTAAACAACCTAATTAGCCAGCTACTTACATTACCATACAGTGCCCACCCCTCTCTGGCGCAACCTTAACGAATTGAAGACGCGACCATTGATAAAAGCGAGGCAGCGTCAAGAAATGGTACGGTCCACATTAGGGGTGTACGGAATCGTGTTAAAAACGGTTCCAGGCATGAACATGGGAAATACATTATAATATTTACAGTTAGGACTCGGACTTCTGTTGTTTTGTATTGTGTAAACTGTTGTTTTTACTTTTTTAGGGCGTCCAATGAATTAATTAGGAGCCCCCAATCCCCACGTAAATTCCAAACCATATATCAAACGACTCTAAACGAAAACGCGTTTTAACGAAATGGAAGATGACAAAGTACTGTCCCAATCCAATAAGTGTGGCTTCAATATGATGTGGAATAAGATATACACCATTATATGCATATAAACCTATGCGTTTGTGTTGTTAAACTTGTTCCAGTAGCCTCCAGGACGACAATTAGCCTAACAATGAGACACGAAGGCGGTTATTACAACAACTAATTAACCAATAAGCAAGAAGTGACAAGTTAGTTGAATGATCTAAGCATCCTGAAATGCTGTATTTCAGAGTCAATAATTCAATAGGCCCTATTCATGGAGCACAGGTTACAGCACTGTACAAAAGTCTTAAGCCACCATTAGATCTGTTGTTTTAGCCACGGTATATTGACCATATATGACATATTTGTCGACGACTGGACCCAAAATTTTCAAACTTGGATAGAAGCTGTTTTTAATACTGCTTTACAAATTTCTCGTATTTTCTGGTTGTATTCTAATAAAAGACATTGAGAAATAATTAATATGGTTGATTATACTATTGGTTAACCAGATGTAGGATATATCTAATCTAAAGGTGGCCTAAGACTTTTGCACAGTACTATATATACATTATTCTAAACGTTTTCGTATAGCCGTAACTCTAAGTCTGAAACATAACGAAGAGCAACCTTTTTTAAAAAACCCGTCGTGTTTTCATCGACTAGATGCAGAAGACGCTTTAAAGATAATTACAGCAAGTTTGACCTGCAGCGATTAAAATCTGTGACTGTTTGAAATTAATATTAAAAAGATTAAACAACAATGAAGGCTATTTGCAAGTGCAGCACAAAAACCCTCATCATATAAGCCTACTTAAAACCTGGCCAAGAACAGAACTTATTTCTTAAAATATTAGTTTCACTTTTTTAACATCAGCTCAGCGTTTGAATGAGAAATAAATAATGTTTCCTGGATTTCTAGTTCCTGGATCACTTAAGTTGCACAGCAATAATGTCAGAGCTAAAATGAACACTTTCTATAGCCTATTAGAACAACAAATAAATGTTGTATTTATACTAGACAAATATTAAATAAAAAATCTTTGAAGAAAATTGTAGACACCGCAAAATAAAAGCATTTAAAAAGTTCGCAAACTTTCCCGACGTTTCCTTTCTGCACTTTTATTGTTCAAGTATTTTTGAAGATCTACATATTGCGTTCCTCGATACATCTTTTTTTTCAGTCAAAACGATAGGACACGTAAATGTCTGATTATAGATCATTCAGAGTCGACATGGTTATTTTCCTCTCTTTTTACTTCAGCAATTAAAGATGCACAAAAGTGGCAGGTCGTTAGACAATAAATAATAAATTATTTTTGCAATACAATGAATAAACCAAAAAAAGGAACCATTTGCAAAGGCAATGATTCGACGTGTTAACTTAAAACTATACACATCTTTGGGACAGAAAATAATAATAATAATAATAATAATAATAATAATAATAATCTCGGACGGACACATACACGTAAAGTTCCCACGCAGATTGTGGTCGAATAGAGGTATACCTTGTTGCAATGCTTTACTAGCCTGCTCGGGCTTGAAAAGACACCTTATAACCAAAAAAAAAAAAAAAAAAAAAAAAGCTGTAGGCCTGTTAAAGCGGGTGGACCCGGCTGTCCTGACACATCAGGAGTTCGTAAACAAAGCTCTGTTCGGGTTGGTTTTTTTTAGAGAAACCCAATGACATGTCAGCAGCTGGTTTGGCTATTTCGTGCTGCTCTGTATACTTGAGTCCTCACAGGTCTCGCTTAACGACGAGCTTCGATGATTTGTCCAAAAAAAAAAAAGAATCAAGAAGTGGAGCAAAAAAGTCTTGGGTTGTTTGGCAAACGTGTAGCTCACCAGTTCCACAGCACGCACAGTCTAGGCCTAAAAGTCGGAGGACAGGACATTTGGGCCGGTGCGCGTCCACCAGATGGTCTGGTCTTTTGCGTGGTCTTTCTCTCGAGCGCCTTTTCGTTTCCCACGATTGTCATCACAGTGTATAAATGCGAGCAAAAGGGCATGTTTGGATAGATAGAGAGGCTCCGTGGAATTGGAGGGTTGTCTGTTATTCAGGAGTGGAACCTCGGTGAATCGGGCACTCGAGAACCGTGGCGAACCCGCTCGCGTTTTTCGTTTTATCTCCTTGCAGAACGGAAGATTAATCCCAACGACTCAGGCTTCGATTGGACTGGCCACCATGCTGTTCGGTGTGTCCGGTAGTTGCGAGGACATGGACGCGACTTCGCTCCCTGTTGAATTCGAGCCTGGGCCTCCTTCAGAAAAATTCACCTGGAATAAACCAAGATATAATACTAATTATTATTAATATTATTATTATTATTATTATTATTATTATTATTATTATTATTATTATTATTATATTTGCTTTTAGGCCTAGAGCCTATTTTACGCACGGAAGAGGACGCGCTCTTACCAGCTGCTGAAATGCCGGTTGGTCGATGTCGCTCTGCAGTGCAAAATCGCTCAGGACCTTCCACGGTGGTTGGTAGGTCTGCACCTCCACTGGGTTCGCCTGCAACCCTCCGTCGTGTCTCTCAGGACTGGTGGCCACCATCGGAGTGCCTGTCATTCCTTGAATGTTCTGCAGAAAGCCCAAAAAAGTAGCCTAGCACCACCCTCTGTGCGCAAGCTTCCGACCCAGGTCTTGAAGCACTACATTTCCAAACATTTACTCTACATTTACGTTTTCTTACCGTCTTATCGTTGGGCTGCTGCTGCTGGAGCTGCTTCATCAGGATGCTGCGCTTCTTGTCCTTGCAGCGTTTGTTCTGGAACCAGACACGGATGACCCGCGGACTGAGGCCCGTCATCTCCACCAACTGCTCCTTCATTAGCGCGTCCGGCCGCGGGTTCGCGTTGTAACACGTGCGCAGCGTGTGCAGCTGCTTCTCGTTGAGCACGGTGCGCACGCGCGTTGTCTTCTCCGGTTGTTTGTGCACGTGCGGCCGCAGCGCAGGTTGTCGCGCCGAGATTGGCTCCGCTGCAAAAGATAAAAGTAGACGGTCAGAGTCGAAACGCAGCGGCTTCCCCTCGGTGACTTATGAATATGACAGATGCCGAGGCGCTTAGGCCGTAAATACATAAATAAATAAATAAATTAATTAGTTAAAAAAGGACAGTATTTCCAGGTAAATAGCGTTAAAATGAGACTACTAAAACCAGACTACTGAGTTCATCCATTTAGTGAGATGCCATGGTTGTGATGTCATAATTTACTGCATCATTCAGGCATGGACTTGGTATAGCTTGTGTTAAATACATAAAAGAGTGCAGTGCAGCTTTTTTTATTTAAATTTTTTAATGCCAATTATTTTCCCTCTCTGCCACATTTTACTAGCAAAACGTATACATTGACCACTTATGTCGATAAAAAGGTTTATAAAAATAAATCCTTAATTTTTTACTTTTGGTTTAGGTTCAGGGTTCAAATCCTCTCCAGCAAGCTGACACTGTTTGGTCTTTGAGCAAGGCCCTTAACCCACAATTGCAGGTGTGTGTGTGTGTGTATATATATATATATTTTTTTTTATTATTATTTTTTTTTTTATTTTTTTTTGAATAAAAATTATTTTTAAACGTTGAGTTTGTTCATTTGGAAAATAGAAATTATTTCAAAATAGTATAAGCCATATTTAAATATACATGATTAAACTAGGCTAATTATTAAAAGTGAAAAAATAAATGTGTTGTGTCCAAATTAAAGTAAAGGTGCCTCACTTTCCCAGCAGCCTATTGCATAAAAAAGCAGGGGTTTGAACAAGAGACATCATATCTTGTTTACATGTTCAGCTTTACATGTCAGATTTTATGATCGCGTTGATCATCGTAAAAAAAAAAGCCACGGAATTATTTAAATAACGACCCTCTATTTGGATATGTGAAGTGTCACGGTTCAAAAACACTTTGCAGAAAACAAAAGGTTCCAAACATCCTAAAGTGTGCTCGAGTTTGATCCTTTTGAGGTTCCTTCAAAACTTCGAAGGTGAATCTTTATTTTATTTTATTTTTTTGCAACGGCAAATATTTGCACGCAGAAACAATTCAGAAAGTCACAATGCACAAAAACCTTAACTCGGTCTATACGTTTGTTCTGTGTAGGAGCTCTTTGGGAACTTTTTCTATATGCTCATGAAAGCGACAAATGTCAGAAGTGGATTTCTTTTTACATTTTGTCAATCTGAAAGAATAAATCTCACTAAGCTTATAAACCATCTTTTTGCAAATGTGCATTGCGTATTTCCAAACTCATTTAGTGCAAATATAGGGCGGGAACTGCTCTGAAGATATGTGCTATATCACACACTATTATTATTGAAAATTAGTCAGTTTAACTTATTACACCCTCGGTTATTACACCCACGGATTTGGTCAGATCAAATCAATCTCTGCAAACGTTTAAAGCTTGTCATTAAACATAATTTGTGTACTAATGAAGGTCAGGTATTAAAGCGATGCGACATCCATTGATATTTTTAAAAGAGCTTTTCTTCATGTCTGCAAAAATATTCATATTGCAAACGCAGTTATGCAGCAAATTTTATCACGCCATATACAGCAGATGAATTTATAAATACACACAAGTAGAGCCTCGACTCTAATATTTGCATTATTTGTTGTGTTTCAAATCAGAAAACAAATCTTCACTGAGAAGCAAAACTACAATCAACCTAATGTTTATTATTTTAATATATGCTATATTTAAAAAGCATAGTGGTCTCGACTGAAAACAAGTTTTTCAATCATTTCCTCTTCTTCCAAAAGAGCATCCCCAAGCCTGTAGGTTTTTCATTGCATGGTTGGCTCTGAACCAGTGGAGGAATATCACTTTCATGCATGAATAGCTGAATTCAATAACAGGCAAACTGCAAAACGTTCAGTGTTGACAAAGTAGTGCTTGATTGATGGGTAAATACCCTTATTATTCGTCGACCGGCATAATATTTATTTTTCACTTATGTTCTGTGCTCAGTAATGTAACTAAAAAAATATTAGTTTTATTCATTTCAACAACAGATGGGATACTTCGTCAGCCAGGAATATGTCTTGTCTTGTACCTAATTACGAAAGTTTTTATTTCTTAAATTTCTGAATATAAAATCATTTTAAAAATAAAACAGACCTGAGACAGACAAATCGAAATGAGTACGTGTAGTTTGAACTGTTTACTTGCTAGTTATCTTATGCAAGGATCAACTAAATAATAATAATAATAATAATAATAATAATAATAATAATAATAATAATAACAACAACAACAACAACAATCATCATCATAAGTCTAAACATTACGCTTCCACATGAGCTCTCATTCCTCATTCTGAAATATCTAAAAAAAAAAAAAAACATTTCACCCCACCAAACACAGCGTTTCATGAACCAACGCACAAAACATCAGCCTAACAGCATTAATAAACAAACTGCACCATTTAATGTCTCTCACAGCCATAAAGGTCACAAATGTCCAAAAACACTCCATGCATCTGCCAAAAAGCCCATAAAATCTAACCTCCAGCTTCAGCACTATTTAAAAACATTCGAGATCCCGTCATGCTCGTGAACTTAGCAACTGAAACAAACGAGACCTTACCTGCCATCTGTAAGGGTCTGGCCGGGTGCAGGGGGCTGAGCGGCTCTCCGGGGGCCATGCTGGCCCGCTCCACCACATCGTGATCGGCCCGGCAGAAGAGCCCGTCTTCCCGCAGCGCGAACTCGTCGCCCGGGATCAACTGGCGGCTGCACGCTACGCACCGGAAACACTCCACGTGATAAACCTTGGCGCGAGCGCGCATCACAAAGTCGTTCTTGCTGAAGCCGATGTTGCACTTGGCGCATTTGATTCCGTACAGTCTGGAAACAGAGAGGCCGGTGTGAGCGCAAAGGAAGGGCCCAAGAACTAAATTGTGACCATGTCTGACATCTGAATGAATAACTGTATAGTTTTTGTACACACACACACACACACACACACACACACTTTCGAAAAAACAAAAAAAACAACAACAATATATCTAATTATTATTATTATTATTATTATTATTATTATTATTATATTGATGCTGTTGTTGTGGTAGGTCATTATATTTATATAACAACTGATGATGATGATGCTGATGCTGCTGCTGCTGCTGCTGCTGATGATGATGATGATGATGATTATTATTATTATTGTTGTTGTTGTTGTTGGTCTACATATAGTTAAAAAACAACAGCTTGTTATTTGTTTAAATTACTATTGATGATACTATTGTTGTAGGTCCACATATATTCACACAACATCTTACTATTATGTGGTAGGTCTACATATATTTATACAGCTTATGATGATGATGATGATGATGATGATGATGATGCTGATTAATTTTATTATTATTATTATTATTATTATTATTATTATTATTATTATTATTATTATTATTATTGTTGTTGTTGTTGTTGTTGCTGCTGTATGCCTGAATATTAAAACTAACCAATAACAAATTTCGGTTGTTATTCTTAACATTCTTCTTCTACATATGATTATAAGTATTATTATTATTATTATTATTATTATTATTATTATTATTATTATTATTATTACTGTCATTGTTCCAGTCTGCTGTTTCTTTTCACTAAACAACTACAAATGCTACTATAAAGGGTGCCAAATCAATTAAAGGATTTTTTTTTTACATTTATTTTGCCGCTTACATACTTTCAGTAGAAAATAAAGGCAAGCCTAAAGTAGTCCTATATAATTAAATTAACTTGTGTTATCTATAGCTACATTTAAAGACACTAACATGATATTTAATTCCGGACTATAATTTCATTGCGTATGAGCACACACACACAGTTACTGCACCATTACACTGAAGTCTCATACTTGCATTATTAGCATATAGGTGCAGTCCTGTAAAAAGAGGGGGGCACGGCAATGCCAGCCTGAGCTCAGATTATAGCTTCCTAGATAAATCACAAAACCGAGTTTTATTTACTTAAACAAAACCAAACAAAAAACAACAACTTGGCAGTCTTACCGAATATAGTCACGTTTACAGTATGTCTTGCCGTCCCGGACAAAGCACGTGCACGATTCGTCCAGATACTGGTTACACTCGGCGCATTTGAGACATGCCGCGTGCCACTCGAGGTCGGGCGCCACGCGCAGGATGTACTGGTCGTGGATCTGATTTCCGCAGCCCACGCACAGCGAGACCAGCCGCTTTTCTGCACACCAAACACACACACGAGGACAAGCCTGAGTTTGCCGTTTCACCGAGCAACGCACCAAGCCAGTGAAGCAAACTGGTGTTTTAGTGAATAAACGATGAGTGAATTCAATACAACGAATTACAGATCGTTAAGTAGAAACGGCAACAAGTGTGGCTAAAATGTGACGAATTTCAATTAAAAAACAACAATAATAGCCTGACAAGAATTATAACAATGACATAAAATAATCCATCACATGCGCTTTGCACCTAATCCAAACTTCATCCCAACTGCAGAAAAAGCGCGGTCTGATTTTCATCCCTCTCCGTATGAAACACACCACCAAGAAGATACAACTTACTTTTTGGGGGGTCCCCCATGTCTCCCATGTCCAGAAAGTAAGGCGGTGTTAGGTCCACTTTAAAAACGGAGCGCAGGCCCGTAGTGCCCGTGGTTTCAGTGAAAAAAAAGTAGGACCACGGGTCCGAGGTGCGACCCTTCCCTAAACCGGGCTTAGAGTCCGGCCAGCGCGTGCGTGTCCGTGTGCGTGTCGGGGGGGTCGGGGTGGGTGTGTGCGTGCGTGCATGTGAGTGTATGTCTGAGCTCCAGCGCATCGATGGGCCTCTCGAGCCTCTGTCTGCTTTCCTGCACTCTCAAACTAAGGAAGACTCGCACTCTCTTCTCTCTCACTCTCTCTCTCGCCATTGGACTGACGTAAGATAGGGACGCGTCACGCTCACGCGCAGCTGATTGGCTGTGAAAAGGAGCGAGCGCTCGGTCTCATTAGCGAATCGTGAGCGGCTCCGTTCGCTCGCCTTTATTTGCGGCTTAATGCGACCCGATTTGGAGACGGGTCTGTATGGAAATATGGCCTTTTTTGTGGGGGGTGTAATTAATAAACGTCAATATTGTCTGCAATTTCTGTTTGAAAGTTTGAAAGACTTTGAATGGAGTCAGGGGCGTTTCTAGACCAGGCTACTTGTCATACTGGAGGCATACAGAATTTACAGGGGCACAACTGTACCACTCTGCTTGCCAATCAGTCGTACGCAATCGGGCATAACAAATAAGCGTGTTAAACACTAAATAGGTTAAGTGAGCTAACGCTAAAGTGGATGTCACTCTGCCATGGTATTAGAAATTAAGAACAAATAAACACTACGGATTTGTTATTAGGTAACTGCATTGATTCTGTTAATGCTAACGTAACTGATGTACTTTGCTAGGGTACATTTACAGCATTTAGCAGACGCCCTTATCCAGAGCGACTTACAATTGGTACAGTCTTACAATCCAAGCAATTGTGGGTTAAGGGTCTTGCTCAAGAACACAAGTGGCAGCTTGACAGAGGTGGGATTTGAACCCTGGACCTTCTCATATAGAGTCCAGTACCTTAACCGCTATGCTACCACAGCCCCAAGGGTAAGTGAATGCATTTGTTAAAAGCGGCTATGTGGTACCATTACTTTGCTTTCTTATAAATGTTTACTTCATGCTAAAACCGGCAAGAAACTGGCCATGACTGAAAACATTAGACATTCAAGCTTTTGGAAAGATACTGGGGCGTTATGGGAAATGTAGTGCCCATAGTGAAATTGTGCGGCATGTCCTGTAGGTCTGCTCAGCAATCCAGAATGAAATTGTGTTTTTACCCCTGTCATTTTAGTGGGGCACGCGACATTCTACGTGTCCCAATAAACTGGGTTTCATGAGGCCATTGGATGGATTAATAAGACTATCGTCATCATCATCATTATTATTATTATTATTATTATTATTATTATTATTATTATTATTACTAGTACTAATGGTCTAGTTTTATTAGCCTAAATCTATACTATCTCATATCTAAGATTTTTTAATAGACACACACAGTGGGATTTGACAGAATCTAGTATTGTCTCTTTAACTATGGGACAATTTAGTGTCGCACAATGACACAGGAACATATTAGGTATCAGATTAGATCAGATCTGTATTTTAAGCCTAAAAATTCAACATACATTTATGCCCACGTAATCCCGTTTCCAGCCCAAGGTGCGCCCTCGGGTTTGAGCCGCACGCACACGCGTAATCGATGGCACGCTTCTCGGTCTTAAACCAGGAGCGCAATTACGGCGCATAATTGCGGATAATGAGCGTTTGAAGGGTGGGAGGCACGTAGTGAGAGAATGTCCCTCATAACAACGCATGACAATAATAAAACAAGACCCTTAAATAGTAGAAGCTGAATGGGTGCTGTACGGAGTCCTAGGGTTGGACTTCAATTTAACGGAATTTAATGACTAAACAAAATGCTGCACATCACCTGTACGAAGACAGAAATGATAGAATTAAACAATGATGAAGATACAATATTGTTACAAGCAAATTATTTTGAAGAAATGGGTGATATGATATTGCATCACTGTATGTTACTGGTGGGTAAGTTGTTTTAGCATTCAATATTTAATGTTGGATTTATTATTATTATTATTATTATTATTATTATTATTATAAAACAGACATGGTTAAGCATTTAAGACAAGTATTTTTGCATCTTATCTGTCTCATAACCTCACCGACTGTCTGTATAGCCTATTATTTATGTTTTAATTACAAATCATTTATCACCACCTTTTTTGGGGTGAACCATAACGTTCACTTTATTTAATACAAAGGCTATATAGCTATGTTGTGTACTGCGAAAATGCCTTCAAGTATGATTCCATTATCATTTTATTAGATCGTCCCGGCCTCTGTGTTAGACAGAGTACATTTATCCTCCTAGCCCTTTTCAAATAAGCCATCATCTCCGCACGGGCTATTAGGCTGGACAGGGTGATGTACTGCACTGCACTGACATAAGGCTGCAGTGCTGCTTATGCAGAGTCGCACCGCACGCAGCGTGTACTGCAGCAATGGACGAGACACAAACACGCCCTCTTGTGTTGGCAACATGCCCCGGCGTGCCCAGCCTACAAACAATGCCTATATAGCTGAGGTGACTAGACTTGGGTTAATCGCATTTTCAGTGCGAGACATGCACAGACATTTTGGACGTGCGGACGGTTTAAAGGGGGAAAGGGGCTCCCCGTTTTACCCAAACGACTTTTGTAAATACGCCGTATCTCTGAACATGGCGCTGATACAAAGCTTACGGACATCATTCCTTTCCCAGATCCACATACACTCACAGGCAAACCTAAAATTGCAAAATATTATGTTTAATGGTCCTAACAACAAATCATTAATCAAAAAGTTAGCAAGAACTTAGAAAATCCACTCCTAAGACCTGCACCACTGCTTTTTGCTGCAGGAAAGCTGGAAAATTCACTTACAAAGATGAAATATTAAAATGATTTAAATGTTTGATATGAAACTCAAACGAATACATCTTGCTATTCGATGTTTTACATAATATCTTCAGTCTTGTTTTTTTCTTTAAAAAATAATTCTATTTAATCTGCCACAGTCCACCAGGCTCATGTTTTGACCCCTATAGAGAATATTTGGTGTCACATTAAACACAAACTAACTGGGGAATATTTTCCAGCTAGTAGTCAACAGTAAACAACACTGATTTAACAATTTTTTTGTTTGGGCATTTTTTTGGCCCAGGAGTGTACATCATAGGAGTGGCTTTTCAAGAACTAGGTTTTTTTCCCAAGAGGAATAGCTTTTACTGATACCTTTCCAGTAGGTACGTGCCACCTTTTCTGTGGGATCACACATACGGTACTGTGCAAAAGTCTTAGGCCACCATTAGATTAAATATATATGAATATAGGAAATTTGTATGCAGTATTCAAAAAATTGATAAAAAAAAAAAAAAACAGCTTCTATAGGCTACAGTGGCAAGACTCTAGTGTGACCTTCCCTTACACAACAGGTTCATCAGGATGCCAGGTTGGCCATATGCCGTCCAAAGAAGCTTGATCAGAAATTATCTTTTTGGAAGGGTGGCAACTTCTTTTTCAAAAGAAGAACAGTGTGAAAAGGCTAAGACATACTAAACCTCACAAAGATTGGAATGAAGATCAGTGCAAAAGTATTATAGAGTGACGAGTCCAAGATTGACATTTTTGGGTCCAATATGTTATATATGATCATTACATCATTGTTAAAACAACAACTCCAAATGGTAGCCCAAGACTTTTACACAGTACTGTACATCACACAGACGTGACTCTTTAGTTAGGCCTTACGCTTACAATATTTGGCAGATGCCCTTACCCAGAGCGGCTTACAACAGATAAAATCTTAGAAGGTACAATCCCAGCAACTCAGGGTTACAGACATTGCTCAATGGCCCACAGCAGCAGCTTTTAGCCCAGTCAGGACCAAAATCTTCTGGTCAACAGACCACCACCGCTTACTGCATATATTTATTCCAGAAGCAGGAATATTTTACAAAGCATTATGATTCATCAACAGATGCTTCCCGTTTCCTTCTAGCTCATACCCATCATGTATACTTTATTCCCAACCTTTTTTCCTTGGAATTCCCCTACAAGTATCTAAGAAAAGCTGCCCCCAGTCTGCACACACACAGACCAAAAGAATAAATTGATTCATTGCAAATTTTTTAAACATAAGTTATGGTTTTTTTTCCTTTTCTCTTGAGTTCTTTTTATAGCTCTTTTTTTCCCTTTTTTCAAGACAACTTCAAAATCAAACATAACCTTAAGTTATGTAAAATGTTATCATTAAATGTCTTTTTACATTCATGTCATTTTATTTGAATTAACATGTGCAAATTGTATTTTGTCAAGCTCAGAGCACCTCAGAGCACACAAAGCCTCGCAAACCCCCTGTGATGTTTTGAGCCCCCCTGAAGGGGGCCCAGACCCAGGTTGGGACCAGTAGCTTCATTTGATAACTAAGTATATATTGCCAACCACAGAGCAGGAGTGCTTTCTTGTTGTAGATTGTTTTTTTAATGGCTGATGCTGACATTTAGAGAGCAGGGTGACCAGTGGGCAATATATAGAATGCCAATATCACATTTATTTTGCCACTGATAAAACAAATAATAATAAATGAGTCACCAAATAGCTGAACTTAACTTTATTTAAGCTATATATGCACTGTCCTTGTTTGCATGGTCTTTTTTTACAAACAAACAAATACAAAGTCTAATTACTTATTAACATGAGTTTCTGGGAAAAAATGTGCACATATTTGTAAAAAATAAATTGTTAGAGTCGTGCACATGGTAGCAGCATCATTTTGTTTTTAATCGCAGTCCCAGTTAAAAGCAGCAAGTTGTAATGCAGGAAAGTTTTCATCTTCTCGTCAATGGCTCCACCCTCACTGTTCTCTCAGCATCTCTTTGTTTTCAGTCACTCATCAGTCCCAGTTTATGAGCTGCAAGGATTAAGCGGATAAGAAAATGAATGAATGAAGTAACGCAGGAAGCAAAGTTTCTCAACAGTTTCTCAACCATTTTTGAATATCCCGATTAATCGCTGGTCTAATAGTACTCTCTTGTAGACTCATTATAAAGAACGACAAGATCATCATCTGAAAGGCTTGCTATGTAAACTTCCAGATCTGAAAATTTCACACCAACATCCCACTTATTTTGGCAGACTGACTACAGCTGTATTATTTTTAGTTACTGGAAGTCTCTAACACTATACAACAGAGCATTATCTTAAAGCAGCTATGGTGACAGTGGCATGGAAAATTCCCTGAATGTGTAGAAAGAAACCTTACAGTAGAGGTACAGTGGTGCTTGAAAGTTTGTGAACCCTTTAGAATGTTCTATATTTCTGCATAAATATGACCTAAAACCTCATCAGATTTTCACACAAGTCCTAAAAGTAGATAAAAAGATCCCAGTAGTACAAATGAGACAAAAATGTTATACTTTGTCATTTATTTATTGAGGAAAATGATCCAATATTACATATTAGTGAGTGGCAAAAGTATGTGAACCTCTGCTTTCAGTATCTGGTGTGACCCTCCTGTGCAGCAATAACTGCAACTAAACGTTTCCTGTAACTGTTGATCAGTCCTGCACACCGGCTTGGAGGAATTTTAGCCCATTCTTCTGTACAGAACAGCTTCAACTCTGGGATGTTGGTGGGTTTCTTCACATTAACAGCTCAATTCAACATTTCAATTGGATTAAAATCAGGACTTTGGACTGAGATTCAGTTCATGGACAGATGTCCTGACATTTTCCTTTAGAATTCTCTGATATAATTCAAAAGAATTCATTGTTCCATCAATGATGGCAAGCCGTCCTGGCCCAGATGCAGCAAAACAGGGCCCAAACCATGATACTACTAACTACCACCCCTCCATGTTTCACAGATGGGATAAGGTTCTTATGCTGTAATGCAGTGTTTTCCTCTCTCCAAACATAACGCTTTTCTTTTATACCAAAAAGTTCTATTCTGGTCTCATCCATCCACAAAACATTCTTCCAATAGCCTTCTGGCTTGTCCACGTGATCTTTAGCAAACTGCAGACAAGCAGCAATGTTCTTTTTGGAGAGCAGCGGCTTTCTCCTTTCAACTCTGCCATGCACACCATTGTTGTTCAGTGATCTTCTAATGGTGGACTCATGAACATTAACATTAGCCAATGTGAGAGAGGCCTTCAGTTGCTTAGAAGTTACCCTGGGGTCCTTTGTGACCTCGCCAGCTATTACACACCTTGCTCTTGGAGTGATCTCTGTTGGTCGACCACTCCTGGGGAGGGTAACAATGGTCTTGAATTTCCTCCATTTGTACACAATCTGTCTGACTGTGGATTGGTGGAGTCCAAACTCTTCAGAGATGGTTTTAAAACCTTTTCCAGCCTGATTAGCATCAACAACTCTTTTTCTGAAGTCCTTAGAAATCTCCTTTGTTCATGTCATGATACACTTCCACAAACAGATGTTTTGAAGAACAGACTTTGATAGATCCCTGTTCTTTAAATAAAACAGGGTGCTCATTCACACCTAATTGTCATCCCATTGATTGAAAACACCTGGCTAATTTCACCTAATTTCAAATTAACTACTAATCCCAGAGGTTCAAATCTGATGATATTTTAGGTCATATTTATGGCGTAATACAGAAACTTCTAAAGGGTTCACAAACTTTCAAGCACCACTGTAAATGTGAATATACACTCACTGACAAAAATAATAACTTGCCAAGAAGTTGTTGGAATCGAATGAAACTTTATATGTCTAAATGTAATGATGATAGATGTAAGTGATTACACTTGAATTTAAAGGAGGCCATAGTTACCTTGTTAAGTGGCATCTAGCCTGGATACAAGATGAGTTACAGTTGGACACTAGAGGCAAAAGGCTTCCGTGTGGTATCCTTTGCCACATTTGCCCATAGATTTTGCAGCTAGGCCTGTAGATCCTCATCCATCACACCAACAGCTGGATTGAAGTGCTTGCCACGAGGCCTCCATACTCGAACCCGATCAATGTCGGATCCCAAACAGAACCTGAATTAATCTCTAAAGATGATATGGTTCCAGTCTGTAGCAGTCCACGTTTCTTGTTCACGACACCACTGCAAATAAAGGCGACGGTGTCTGGTTGTCAATGGCAGGACACAACGGGCATGTGACAACAAATTTACTTCTGCTAAGCACTTGGAAAGGGTCCGGGAAGAGACAGGGGTGTGTAGCGAAGGTGCCACCTGTGTCTAGATGGTTGACAATGAAAGTGTTGGAGCAGCTCGTGCTTGTCGGTGGATCAAACAATCCTTTCTACTGGTGATCTGTCTGGGACACATAAAGCCTGTTCGCCGAGTGTGTGCCCTCACAAATGGTGGCCTAAGACTTTAATAATACTGTATAATCTTGCATAATACTGTATATCTGACAATTCAGCTATATGACCGTAGTAATGGTCATAAGAGAAAAATAAGCACATACATATTTTTTCAGTTTGTTACACTTCATGAGTCCACCATCAGAAGAACACTGAACAACAATGGTGTGCATTGCAGGGTTACAAGGAGAAAGCCACTGCTCTCCAAAAAGAACATTGCTGCTCATCTGCAGTTGCTAAAGATCATTTGGACAAGCCAAAAGGCTATTTGAAAGAATGTTTTGAGAACGTTATGTTGGACGATTGTTATGAGACCAAAATAGAACTTCTAGGTTTAAAAAAAATGCGTTATGTTTGGAGAAAGGAAAACACTGAATTCCAGCATAAGAACCTTATCCCATCTGTGAACCAGGACCTGAAGTGAGCAGTTAATGTGAGGAAACCCACCAACATCCCAGAGCTGAAGCTGTTCTGTACGGAGGAATGGGCTAAAATTTCTCCAAGCCGGTGAGCAGGACTGATCAACAGTTACAGGAAACGTTTAGTTCCAGTTATTGATGCACAGGGGGGTCACACCAGATACTGAAAGCAAAGGCTCACATACTTTTGGCACTCATTAATATGTAATATTGGATATTTTCCTCAATAAATAAATTACCAAGTATAATATTTTGTCTCATTTGTTTAACTGGGTTCTCTTTATCTACTTTTAGGACTTGTGTGAAAATCTGATGATTTTTTAGGTCATATTTATGCAGAAATATAAAATATTCTAAAGGCTTCACAAACTTTCAAGAATCACTATATATTATATCATATCATATATCTAGGCTGCCCAATAATCAGTAAATAAAATAAATCAATAAAAGTTTTAGTCTGTATTAATTATTTTATTTTATTAAAAAATTCTATAGTATTATATTCTGCAGTTTTATTTTCTCTATTGTATTATATTCTCCATAATATTGCATTACCTCGTTATATTATTATATTATCTCATTGCATATTCCATTTATTACAGTGTATATTTTAATATATTCTATTTTATTTATGGTATTTTGTTTTGAATCATATTCTCTATTTTAATTATGCTTATAAAGCTATTATTCTAAAATAAATATTTAGTTTATTTCTATATTACATTATTACATCATATATATATATATATATATATATAATACCTAGGCTGCCCAATAATCCATGTTCAAGGTTTTGGTCCTCGGTCCTCTCAAAGGATAGTCCTTGTTACATTTAGTGGGTTTTTCCTTGCCACTGTTGCCATAGGCTTGCTTTATTAGGACTGTGTGCCTATATAGTTGTAAAGCTACTTTGAGACAATGCTCTGTTATTAAAAGCACAATATAAATGAATTTTACTTAATGATATATAGCTTTAGTTGATGTATTTTCTTTTATTTCTTGTGTTTCCTAGTTCTATAGTTACTTAAGATATACTCTGATGATCTTTGGATATAGGAAAGATTGAAACAACAATGAATAGCTACCATATAGGGAGAGCCCACTGGATAAGACCAAACCTTATCCCCTGTATTCCCAGGTCAAGGCCGAGATGTGTCTCAAAGCTGTGCAGTTTCTTGAAACAGCATAGTTGCAGGTCAGACTCTGCTCACAGGGCTCACAATTGCTCTAAAGACGTGCAGCTTTGCCACACAAGCCACCATATAAAAAGCAGTCATTATAGGCGCTGTACAAAAGGGCATTTATGAGGTCTGAGGGCAAAAGAGCAGAGGCTGAAGCACCCCCTGGGGTTTATCCGTGCACATGTCCGCTACTCATCTCTGTGATCTTCAGCTGTCAGTTTTGAAATTTTGAAATATTGTATGAATCGGTCTTAAATGGAGCAAGGAATAACAATATAACAGAAATAGTCTTGATTTCCTTCTTGCTCTGTGTAAATGTTCTTATTTCAAGTAGGTAGAGAACCTTGGAGATGATAAGTTTGTATATGAGCTATACATAAGCAAGTATATTTTAATTAATCAAAATGAGACATAAATTCATTCTTCTTCTTTTTCCTGGCTTTTCTCCCCACCGAATGCGGGGGTCCGCCCACTGCCACTGCCACTACTACGGTAGCCTAGCGGATAAGGTACTGGACTATGGACCAGAAGGTCCAGGGTTCAAATCCCACCTCTGCCAAGCTGCCACTGTTGGGTCCTTGAGCAAAGCCACGATTAACCCACGATTGCTTGGATTGTAAGGGCGTCTGCTAAATGCTGTAAATGTAAATGCCATTTGATGCGACAGAGAATACTCCAGCCGACGCGCCGCTCCGTCTGTCACCAAAGACCACACTCAAACCAGGCCAATTTAGTGTAATCAATTAACCTAACATGCATGTCTTTGGACAGTGGGAGGAAACCAGAGTACCCGGAGTAAACCCACGCGGACACGGGGAGGACATACAGACTCCACACAGAAAGAACCCAGGACCTTCTTGCTGTGAGGTGGCAATGCTACCCACCTAGCCGCCCAAGACAGAAATTCATTGAGGACAGAAAACAGAATGACAAAGCACTTGTCCATCAAGCTATGTATTTAATACCTCAGCACTTATATTTAGTCATTTAGTCATGTTATCACTTGTTGTATGCAATGATTGTTTCTCTATGATTTACAAGAACATCAGCAATTTTACTTTTCTTTTAATGACTTCTGTAAAAAGTAATTAAGTCAAAAATCAAGGTTATGAACAGTTTTCAAAACATTAAGGAAAGTAATACACTATTAATGAACTGTATACCCATATACAGAAGTAGTACAGTACTGGTCAGAAGTCTTAGGCCACCATTAGATATGTTGTTTTAGCAATCGCATAATCGCATATTGGACCTAAAAACTTCGAACTTGGACTCATCACTCCATAATCCTCTTTTCTGCTGATCTTCATTCCAGGCTTTGTGAGCTTTAGCACATCTTAGCCTTTTCACCCTGTTCCCCCTTTGAAAAAAAAAGACTTGGCAACCCGATGAAGCTGCCAGATGTAAGGGGAGGTCACACTAAATACTTGTCACTGTAGCCTATAGAAGCTGTTTTCAATAATACATACACATTTCCAATATTGTCTGGTTGTATTCTAACAAAGAGACTGAGAAATAATGATATATATATATGACATAATAGAATTGCTAAAGCAATGGTATACCTAATCTAATGGTGGCCTAAGACTTTTGCACAGTACTGCACATGCAACCCTGTTTGTTCTTTAACAGTGTAAAAGCCAACACTTAAAAATATTAAATAATTAGAATATTAAAATGTGAGTTTAAAGAGTGATTTGTAATGTGTTAGGTCTAAGAATAATGTAAAATAGAAGCATTTCTCCTATAAAGTCTAAGGCGCCATTTTGGAGCTTATTTCCTGAATTTGTTTCTCCTGAAATTGTAGCCACAAGTAATTGCAATGTATCATTGTCATTAATGACAAATCTTTATTGCGTTGCAAGGGTTTTGTGTTTTAGTCTGAATGTCAATTGAGAATAATTGTTGCACTCAAATGTATATGGAGCCTGACAAGCCAAAAAGATTGTTTTAGGCTTTGAAAAGGTCTATTTAGCTTCGATCTCAGTTTACTTCCAATCCGTACTGTATGGTAATTAGTTGGAAGCAATCTAAAGCAGGATCTGTGCTAAATACCAGCGAGATAAGTAGCCTATTACCATATTCCAACCTCAGAAGGTCACAGGAACTGATTCTTCTAATTAAACTACTACTTATTAAAAACAAACACATTTATTTTTACCCTATGACAAATTGTATCAGCATGAAATGAGATAACATGGTATTACCTGTGATGAGACCTCTCATTAACCTCTTCAGTTCCTCTCATCACCCTTCACGAGGTAATGCTTGGCTGCTGTCGGAAAAGCCATTTAAAAGGACGGGAGTTCCACATGAACTCTGCTGTTGACACGCCGTAGACTTACACAATGCTTTTTTTTTAATGCTATGCATAACTTGCTCTTAAAAGAAGTGCCGTGGATCCTCTTTGTGAATATATTTACAGGCTTGAATTTCACCTTGGTCTCGAGAACGTGGGAAAGTCCTTGAATGCGCGTTCCAATAAAATAGTGGGCGCTATATTTAGAGTGTGCTGAATTATTTACAGGTTGAACAAATTTCGCCTTTTTTTTTCTTTTTTAATAAAAGCCGTACTCAGGCTTGCTAGATCCAAGCTTTCTGTTAATGTCCCTACTGTAAATGAACTGATTTATCCTGGTGCTGCTATTTCTTTTGTTATTTGTGAGTTGTGTAAAGGCAGCACACGCCATTACAAACACCTTTTATAGAGTGTTCTTTCTCAGGCAATTTCAGAGGAATTGAAATCTCAATGTGCTCGTGAATTTAGGCCATTGGATTTCAGGCACAAGCCACCATCAGCCACAGTAGCCAGTTTTTACAGCTCAGCAGGAGACTCCTTAGTTGAGTGGCACAAGCGGTGTTTGAGCATTTTTTTTTCCTTGTGTGGCATGTATGTGTGTGTGGCCTGTCATTTCTATAGCCATAATGCTCTCCTGTCTGCCTGAGAGCTCTTTGCACCATACAGCTTCAGCACATATTTCGCTCTTTGTGGAGACCAAATGATAAGAATACGTGACAATTTTGACACGGTGACAAATTTGCCTAAAAAAAAAGGAAAAAGGTGCCGTTAGCTTGTGCGACTGGGGTTGGAGTTAGAATTGGGACTCGGCCAAAGTACACGTCAGTAGCTTATACTGCCCCGTAAAGATACTAAAACTGTGAATGTGTGTGAGAGCGTGTTGGTGTGTGGGTTGGTGCGAGTGTCCCTGTGTGTTACTTTGCTTGCCAGATTTTTTTCTTGCAACAATGCTTCATGGTTATTGCAGCTTGAGATAAACTGGGGAACGCTGCTAAAAACACACACAAAAAAGAACATCTTGTAGAATCAGTCAGGTTTTCAGCATCCAAGTGACTCGTGGTTTGTATTGTATTGACTGTAGAGGTGGGCAATATGATGATATTTATCATATCATGATAAATTTTGTTATTGTGATAAACGACATGCTTTTCTGAGAACACTGATCAACTGAATGTTTTATTATAGAGTGTAATTAGTCCTGTTTAACTGGATTGCACATTTTGAATAAAAAGCACCGATGAATTTTCTCTACAATCACATGTATCGTGATAAATATCGTGTACCGTGAAAATGTTGTGATAAAATTTTCTTACCGTAATCACCCACCCCTAATTTTTACTCCTGTTTAGATGTTTATACTGTTCACTCAACTTATGTTAGTGTTTGTGTATACAGTGGTACCTTGGTTCTTGACCTCCTTGGAACTTGTCAAATTCGGTTCCTAAATAATTCCCCATGGATTCTAAAAAGGTTAGCGATAACAACCAACCAAAAGGAGCAGTATCATACTCTAACACTTTTACAGGGCTTTCAGGCTCCAGCTAGCTGAGCTGAGCCAACAGATTAAGTGCTTTGCTTTTTCTTTTCACTTTAAATCGACTGAAATCGTTTTTATATTTCATAATACTCGTGTCAGAGTAACTTAAAAAAGTTTACTCTGATATTTACTTTCAATGTGTTATATTTTAAGAGGGTACATAGCAGGGACATTTTAGATTCAATCTAAGTATTCAAGGAAGCTTTTGGACAATAAGCATTAATACAATTATAAACACAAACAAAAATTTAACTTCATTTTTTAATTCTGTACTTTAGTTCTAGTGATTTACCAAAAAATGTTATTTTTACAATAAACAAATAACATCTAAAAAATTTTTTAACAAGAATGTATGTTGAGATTGACCTTCTCAGTCATAGTTACAATATCATTAAATACAGCGGTGCTTGAAAGTTTGTGAACCTTTAGAATTTTCTACATTTCTGTGTAAATATGACTTAAAACATCATCAGGATTTCACACAAGTCCTAAAAGTAGATAAAGAGAACCCAGTTAAACAAATTAGACAAAGATATTATACTTGGACATTTATTTACAGAGGAAAATGATCCAATATTACATATTAGTGAGTGGCAAAAGTATGTGAACCTTTGCTTTCAGTATCTGGTGTGACCCCCCCTGTGTAGCAATAACTGCAACTAAACGTTTCCTGTAACTGTTGATCAGTCCTGCACACCGGCTTGGAGGAATTTTAGCCCATTCCTCCGTACAGAACAGCTTCAGCTCTGGGATGTTGGTGGGTTTCCTCACATTAACTGCTCGCTTCAGGTCCTTCAACAACATTTCGATTGGATTAAGGTCAGGACTTTGACTTGGCCATTCCAAAACATTAACTTTATTCTTCTTTAACCATTCTTTGGTAGAAAGGACTTGTGTGCTTAAGGTCGTTGTCTTCCTGCATGACCCATCTTCTCTTGAGATTCAATATTGGATATTGGCAATATTGGATAATTTAATATTGGATAAATATCTTTGTCTGATTTGTTTAACTTGGTTCATTGTATCTACTTTTAGGAAAATCTGTTGAGGTGTTAGGTCAAAATTATGAAGAAATACAGAAAATTCTAAAGGGTTCACAAAATTTCAAGCACTACTGTATACAGGACAAGATAAGAGAGAGCTTTTTTGGTCTTCCCATTGACTTCAGATGATCCAGATTATACAACTTCCTACTGAACATGTGATTTGTGGTATGTTCCATAATTTCCAAAAATGGGAATGTAATGGTAACAGGACTGCATGAAAACCTGGGCACATGACTAAAATATGTATTTTAAAGTAAAATATGGATTTTACTTATGGAAAAAATATTTAAGGCACATATGGGATATGGAGTGATGAAGTATTCTAAGGATTTTAATCATTATATTTCATTGTAAAGTGCAATGTTAGAAACCAGGGACAGCTAACAAACACTTTTTCAGTATTCTTGGTAGTTTTTAGTAACGTTTTAAAATTATATACCTTAAATTAGCAATTTCATCACTGTGCAGAACAATTTGCTTAATAATATTTTTTTATAGGTAATCATATTAATTATTTATACACGTAATGTCTTGGAGACAGAAATATCACCCATTCGTTGGAATAATAGCCATTGTCGTATTCCATAATGCAGAGATAAGGTTAAGGGTAGCATCCCATCCAGGTTACTGTGGCCTCTCCACCATTCCCATAACATATGGCTGCCTTGGTCCATGTCCACCTAAAGCAGCCATGCTAATCATTGAGATGTGAGCCACTTGACACCAGCATGACAGATGGTGTTCCTGGGACAGCATGCCTGGGCTCGGCCCTGGTGCCGTGACCCTCTGCTCAGATTGAGAGACACAATGAGGGTGATGATGTGTCAGAGGCTATTAAACGTGATGCTAACCGCCTTCGTCTTGTTTTGTCCCTCAGGTGCTTTCTTGCCTGAGGCTATAGTCAAATGTGGATGATTTCAGTTTGCGTGATGGATGGGCTCTGAAGACATAAGTTTAATCTTAACAAGACGGCTCTGCATGTTTATGCATAAATTCTGTTATGCTTCTTGGTTTTAATCTAAGAAAATGCATGAGCAGTGGCTGAATTCAAAATGTGTGTGTAGGAAGGATCTCATTGATTGTATGTTAACTCATATGTGATCTGATTTACTACTAAATGGCAGGCGTCAACATACTTGAAAGTAAAACTGCAAACAAAGTGACACTGCCCTGATGTCAGAGGGACGTCTGCGCATCCTAAGGTAGCATTTGCTTTTCTACCATTGTAGCCCTCTTTAAAATAAGTTAGCTATTTCAGTCAATGATGTAGTGTAGATGTTACAAGGGGGGGATGATATGTAAATGATTACAGGTGTGGTCTAATTAGACACTGGGTCTTGCAACAAGAGGATGTAAAATTGCTTCCCCCGCTGCTTTATAAAAAGGCTCTCAGAGGCTACTTTTGGGTAATGTACCTCTTGCTGAGAGACTGACTGCTACATATGCCTCCATGATGCACTTGACATCATTTTGCCCAGTTGACATTGAGAGGGGGTGCATCATTGGACTGAGGGAAGCAGGATGGACGTTTTGATGAACTGCTTGCCATTTATGCTGTTCTAACCTAGCTGTTAGGTGGTGTTGGGAGCAGTGGTTCCATGAGGGCACAAACACATGGTGAACAGGCTCTGGACGGCCCAGACAGACCACCTGTAGAGAGGATTGTTTGATCCACCAACAAGAACGAGCAGCTCCCAATTTTGTTGTCTACCATCCAGACACAGGCAGCACCTTCACTATACACCCCTGTCTCTGCCCGAACCATTTCCAGGTGCTTAGCAGAAGGAAATTTGTTGTCCCAGCACTTATTGTGTGTCCTGCCGCTGACGTACAGCAATTGTTGCCTTTGCAGTGGTGTCAAGAACAAAAAACCTGGACTGCTACAGACTGAAACTGCATTGCCTTTAGTGACAAGTCCAGGTTTGGGATCTAACAACAGTCGGGTTTGAGTATGGAGGCCTCGTGGTGAGTGCTTCAATCTTGCCTTTGCTGGGGAGCAACACACTGCTCCAACTGCTGATGTGATGGATGAGGATCTACAGGCCCAGCTGCAACAGTTGTGGGCAAATGTGTTGCAGGATACCATACAGAACATGTTTGCCTCCAGTGCCCAACCGTATCTCATCTTGTATCCAGGCTATCCAGGCGCCCTAACAGGGTAACTAGAGCCTCCATTCACTTGTACAGTTTTCCCCAATAAACGTATCCTTTTCAAGTGTAAAGGGGGTCATATTACATTCTTGTCACTGTAGCCTATGGTAGATATTTTTCCTGATTTTCTTTTGTTTGTTTTTAAATACTGCATACAAATTTGCGGTATTGTCTGGTTGTATTTTAATACTGAGAAATAATTACATATGGTCATTCCAGCATTTGTTCAGACTTTTGCACAGTACTGTACATATAGTTCATTCAAAAATCATCACCGTATAAAAAAGCAGAGCATTAAAGCAAACCCTGAGCAAATCTTTGTAATTGTCACAACAGTGGCTGCGATTCTAATGCACGCCATTTGTTAATCAACTCAGTAATATTCAGTAATCATCCTAACCATTGGGTTGTCTATCAGCATTTGTTCTTCATGTTTGCATCGAAGTAAATATGACACGGCGCATCGGTTTTTCAGAGCTGTCTGAAATCGTGTGCGTGTGACAGCAAATCAAACCGATAGGCAGCATCAAATGGAACGTAAATCTGCTTTCTTCATCAGATTAGCGGGGATTTGCAGGGACAGTAAATGGAGGGTTGCTGCCCTATGACAGGCAGAGAGAAGTAGTGAAAGCTCAGCCGGCTGATGTATCAAGCTGAGGGACTGCTATGTTTGTCTTGTGGCGCCAAAGGCTTTCTGGATTTGAGTGTCTGTCTAGGCAAAAAAAAAAAAAAAAAAAAAAGGGGGGGGGGGTAGTTGGGTTTCGTGGGGGTCCGGGTGGGTAGTTGGGTTTCGTGGGGTGCTAATTCCTCCAGCAAGGTGAACATTTGTAAGACAATGAATATAGCACATTCAGCAGATGACGAATACAGACCCAGGAATGTGATTAAGTTTGATTTTCATATAGTAAAATACATCTTGACAAGGGGCTGGAAATAGAAGCATGATTTGTGATTCTCTAAATCTCTTTGTTGTGCACGTGGACCATCTTACAATGTTTAGACTGTCAGGGAATCATTTTCAGTATCAAATATCTGGACAGGAGCCGTGAAACCAAGCTTCAATCAGTTACTCTCTGACCTTATGTTATGTTAGTAGGCAAAACATTTTCTGGACTACTTTTACACAAGTACAGTGGTACCTCGGTTCTCGTCCACCTCGGAACTTGTCAAATACGGTCCTCAATGCATTATAACTAGAAAAAAGCCTCGGCTTTCATCATTTGCTCGCTACTCGGCGCACTTGCTTAAACTTGTATGAGTCGAGCCTCGTGACCGGCTTCAGCTGAAACTTGATTCATGATTCACGATTCAGTAAACAGTGATTCAGATTCACAATAGCCCTCACTCAGCGAAGATCTCAGCTGTGTTTATTGTGTTTTTCTTTATTTTTTCATCTACAGTACTGTATTGTTAGTGTAAATAAAAGGGTCCTAAAAAGGTACATTTATAAGAGCCAACCGAAAGAAAACAAGAACTTGGCAGTTCACCAATAGAGTAAGTGTTTTGCTTCTACTTTTCACTTTCAATCCATTACTCATGAAATTACAGGAGATTTTCCAACACTTTATTATAAAATAAGATTTGTGTTAATGATTTTGGCCAACAGTAGGTTAATGTAAGTGTTAATGTGTAAAAGCATCTGATACAGTATAAACTATATTAAACTCATCGGCTCATGATACATTTACAGTGGTGCTTGAAAGTTTGTGAACCCTTTAGAATTTTCTATATTTCTGCATAGATATGACCTAAAACATCATCAGATTTTCACACAAGTCCTAAAAGTAGATAAAGAGAACCCAGTTAAACAAATGAGACAAAAGTATTATACTTGTGTAGAGATGTGCGGTATGCAGAGGCAAATGAAGATGCAGGGTTCCAGTTACAACGAAAACAATTTATTATAAACCAAAAGAGTCCCCAACGGCTGTACAACCAATAATGGTAACCAAATATCATAAGGTCAATAAACATGATAATAAAAATAATAATCATAATCATAACAATAAGACACAACGAAGGAAAACACAGCGAAACAAGCAAGGGGAACCGAGGGGAACTAACAAAGGCTAAGGCCGGCTGGGACAAGCTATAGCCGGCTGGGAGAAGGCCACGAGAAGCCATAGCCGGCTGGAAGAGAAGCCACGAGAAGCCATAGACGTCGGGGGAGGAAGTCCGCGAGGAAGCCAAAACCGGCTGGGAGAAGTAACAAGAAGCCATAGCCGGCTGGGGAAGCCACGAGAAGCCATAAACTAACCGGCTGGGAGAAGCCACGAGAAGCAATAGCGGGGCGGGAGAAGCCGCGAGAAGCCATATAACCGGCTGGGAGAAGTAACTAGAAAGCCATAGACCGGGCTGGGAGAGAAGCCACGAGAAGCCATAGCCGCTGGGAGAAAGCCACAGAGAAGCCATAGCCAGCTGGGAGAAGCCACGAGAAGCCATAGCCGGCTGGGAGAAAAGAAGGCCACGAGAAGCCATAGCCAGCTGGAGAAGCCACGAGAAGCCATAGCCGGCTGGGAGAAGCCACGAGAAGCCATAGCCGGCTGGGAGCAAGAAGCCGCGGGAAGCCATAGCGGCTGGGAGAAGCCGCGAGAAGCCATAGTGCCGGCTGGGAGAAGCCGCGAGAAGCCATAGCCCGGCTGGGAGAAGCCGCGAGAAGCCATAGCCGGCTGGGAGAAGCCCACGAGAAGCCATAGCCGGCTGGGAGAATGCCACGAGAAGCCATAAGCCGGCTGGGAGAAGCCGCGAGAAGCCATAGCCGGCTGGGAGAAGCCGCGAGAAGCCATAACCGGCTGGGAACCACGAGAAGCCCCCGGAAAGCCATAACTGGCTGGGAGAAAGCGCGAGAAGCATAGCCGGCTGGGAGAAGCCGCGAGAAATCATACCAGGCTGGGGAGAAGCCGTGAGAAGAAGCCATAGTCGGCTGGGAGAAAGCCACGAAGAAGCCCTAGCCAGCTGGGAGAAGCCACGAGAAGCCCATACCAGGCTGGGAGAAGCCACGAGAAAGCCATTACCAGGCTGGGAGAAGCCACGAGAAAGCCATACCAGGCTGGGGAGAAGCTACGAGAAGCCTAGCCGGCTGGGGAGAAGCCACGAGAAGCCATAGCGGCTGGGAGAGGAAGCCACGAGAAAGCCATAGCCGGCTGGGAGAAGCCACGAGAAGCCATAACCGGGCTGGGGAGAAGCCGCGAGAAGCTAAGCCATCAGCCGGCTGGGAGAAGCTACGAGAAGCCATAGCCGGCTGGGAGAGGAGAAGCTGCGAGAAGCTATAGCCGGCTAGGAGAAGCTACAAGCAAGCTATAGCCGGGCTGGAGGGAGAAGCTACGAGAAGCCCATAGCCGGACTAATCAACCCTAAAACACAGGAGTAAAGCCCACAGAAACAATAAACTTACAATGCGGTTCACAGCCTCGGGGGAAATCGGACAGCGGACGCAGCCAACAGCGGCCGTAAAAAGGAAGAACAGATTGACAGCAAAAGCAAAAAAGTCCAGGGAGGAATGAGGGCCGAAGCAGCAGAGGCCAGTCCAGTTGGCAAAACCGCAAACACAGTTAATCCAAAAGGGCAACCTGAAACAAAAAAGGCAATCCACTTTGGAAAAAGGGGGAAGTAATCGTGGCACTAAACAGAAAATGAGCTAATGCTCCCACAAAGCAGTGGGAGAGAGAGACACTGAGCTTAAATAGGTCCATAACCCAAAATAAATTTTTGAGGGTTTCAGGTTGGTCCACGGCCCGTTCTTGCGGCCACAAGGTTTTGGGTGATGTAATCCAGCGGCCACGAAAAAAAGAAAACAAAGGTCTGGGCCGCGGATCCTAAACAACTTGGTCATTTATTTATTGAGGAAAATGATTCCAATATTACATATTAGTGAGAGGCAAAAGTATGTGAACCACTAGGATTAGTAGTTAATTTGAAGGTGTTGAAATTAGATGATGATCCTGAAAATTGATGATTGTTTTAGATCATATTTATTGCAGAAATATAGAACATTCTAAAGGGTTCACAAACTTTTCAAGCACCACTGTAACTTATGATGGATTTTTTCGGAATTTATCCCCTTCGTAAATCAGGGAGCACCTGTACAATACAACTCCATTAATGGCATATAATGCCTTATACATGTGTGGATCTTTCTGGGGTCTGGAACGGATTCATTCCATTTACATTATTCCTTATGGGGAAAAACATTTGGCTCGGTACTTGACGAGCCTTCTGAATTAACAACAATAACTGAGGGGTACCACTGTATTTATTGAAATTAGTAGTTACTTGTGTTCTTCTGCCCTCTGCTTTTATACATGATTTTTTCGTCGGACAGACTGTTATAAATTTTTACTGCAGTGGGTTCCCAAACTTTTTCTGCAGTGCCCCCCTTTTGGTAGATTTTTCCACTCCACATATAAACATATTTTGCTTCCCAAATTCCACTGTAATTCAAGAAAACTGCAACTTCTTATTGAACACAACATCATAAAGTGGCATTATTACAAGTGACATGCATTATGTATCTTAAACTTGCCTCATATATTTGCCTCAAATCACTCAGAGCCCCCACTTTGTGAACCACTGCTTTACTGCATTGACGGTTATGTTTTCACCAGAGTATGAATGCTAACTGAAGAAGTCCTTACAGTGAATTCCAATCTTTTCCTTACCTACCACAGAGCTGCAGGTGAACTAAAGGAACAGTCATCATGCGGGAGAGCAAGAACAAGGCAGAAGAGCCATGACGCCGAGAAAGAGAAAGATTTAGCTACGTGACAGCCCAGAGCGGTACACTGACACGAAAAGTCGTCTCGTGTCAAGTGTCACAGAATATCCAGGCTGTCTGTGGAAGAGAGTGAAAGAGTGGGAAGATGGTTAAAGGGCAGATCCCCCCCAGCTTTCCCTGGCTCTGAACAACAAGCTGCTTTCATGCTTCATGTAACGCCGGTGAAACTGACACCTTTTTTTTACTCACCTAAGGGAAGCGGCTATCTTCTTGTCCTCTGCATTATTTGGTAGAGTCAAAAGGAAGTAGCCTGTTTACACTGGCAACAAAGGCCCTTTGTAGAACGGTGGTTCCAAAAATGTGTCTTCATGCTTGATAGCTTTGTTCATTTTGTTTCTTTTTAATATACCTGGGTGAAGCTTCATTTCGCAGAGTTGGAAAAAAGTGCTGAAATAGATAGGAAGGACCAGTCTTTTTAGGTTCATTAATAACCAAATGTTATTATTGGACTGATTTGTTATTAAGAACATTACTGTTAAATACAGTGGTACATCGATTCTCATCGTTAATTCACTCTAGAAGGCTCGTCAAGTACCGAGCAAATTCTCCCCATAAGGAATAATGTAAATGGAATGAATCCGTTCCAAACCCCCAGAATATCCACACTGTATAAGGCATTATATGCATTAATGGAGTTGTATTGTACAGGTGCTCCCTGATTTACGAAGGGGATACGTTCTGACAAATCCATCATAAGTTAAACGGATGAGTTTAATATACAATTTTAACTTAAAATAACTAACACAAAGCTTATTTTTAATAAAGTGTTGAAAAATCTTATGTAATTTAGTCAGTAAAGGACTGAAAGTGTAAAGTAAAAGCAAAACACACTATTGGTGAACTCAGGCCATTAGCATAGCTGCTAAGCTAACTGCAGCCTGTGTTCTGGAGGATTCAATTTCTGTTTGCCTTTTGTTTAGCTCTTATAAACTAACCTTTTTAGGACTCATGAGGGCTTATTTTATTAATACAGTACTGTAGATGTAAAAATAAAGAAAAACACAAACACAGTGAAGATCTGCACTGAGTGAGAGCTACTGTGAATCTGAATCACAGAATCACTGTGTACCGAACTGTGAATAGTGAATCATGTATCGAGGTCTGGCTAAAATGAGTCATGTGACTCAACTCATAAGTTTAAGCAAGTGTGTCAAGTATCGAGCAACCGATGAGAACTACAAATTTTTGGAGTCAAAATGCGTTAAGAACCGAATTCGACGAGTTCAGAGGTCATCGAGAACCAAGGTACTGCTGTACAGAACTGTGCAAAAGTCTTAGGCCTACATTAGATTTGTTGTATTAGCAATGGTATAATGACCATATTGACCACATTTTACTTAGAAGAATACAACCAGAAAGTACAGGAAAAAGAAAAATACAAATAAATAAATAAATAAATATAATAACTGCAGAAACAGGACATCAAAATAGTGAAAAATACCATAACTTCCTGCAGCTTATTTAATTTAATTAAGATTTTTTTATAAAATATTTATGCATATTACTACACTTTTAATCATCAGGATGCCAAATTGACCCTTCTACAGTCTGTAGAATCTTGATCAGGAATGCTTTTTGGAAGAGTAGCAGCCAAGAACCCAGAAGCAGAAGCTATTTTGTGCTCAAAATTGTGGTTTTATTTATGTTTTGTGAATACATTTCCTGCATCTTAAAAAAGAGACTGAGAAATAATGATATATGGTCATTATACCATTGCTAAAACAACAAATCTAATTAAAAAATGGTGCCCTAAGATTTTTGCACTGTACTTCATGTAACTTTGCCCTTACACTGATAGCTTACCATAACCCTAACTCTAACCATTTTTGTATTTTCAAGTTCAAACAATTGTACAGATCAAGGATGCTAAATAAAAAAGTCAAAAATTGCTCTGTCCCCATAAGCACTCATAGGTACACGTATAACACAAACATGATACAGATAAAGCGCATAATTTAACACTGTGCACTCTATATCGTAAGTGTTTACGGGTCACAATAACGTTTAGCGAATGGGTCACCAAGAAGAATCCTCTGGTTTCACACTAAGTACACAACAAGGAAAGAGAGTTCCACTTGAACTCTCTCTCTGGCGTCAGCAAGATCACAGCAAACCACAAAACTAGGCATAACTTGCATTCCACCCTGTCCTGGTACTTACTAAATGAATTGTAAACTACACTAGCATAACAGTGGCTCATTATAACCAATGAGATGAGCAGACGGTGCGAAGACACCCCTGCAATTTCCTCCAATTGCTTAAAGTTTTGACGATTCTACTGCGATAATTTCAATCACAATACTGCAGTGTTTTAAAACAGGTCTTAATAGAGATGACAGCAACATCAACAGAAACCATCTTCCATTGCAAATTGATTGTTCTAGAAGTATAAAATTACTTTATTTCGTAATAATTTTAGACCCCACATGATGTGTCAGGGACTACAGTGGCTTCGTTATGGAATATTACATAAAATCTTAAAATTGTTATTTTGATATGTTTTTTGATACGTTTTTTTTTTTAACCTCGCTATTGTATTTGGCTACATTGCAAACTGACTTTATGCGGTGACTTATGTTGAAGTTTGAGAGAAACAGGAATAGAAAAGGGAAGCAGAATCATCATCATCATTTGCTTCCAAAGGTTGCACTGTCTTAGTTGGACTAAAGGCCTTTTCACACCAAAAAACGCACAAAGTTTTGAAAAAACACAAGTATATCAGTGCCATCCTTCACAAGTTCGAAACCAATGGACTGCGACTTTTTCTGCGAATTTTTAATGGGAGTTTGTTCTAATTTCTGCGCTGGTCTGATGCGTTAAAATCAGGCTGACCAATCAGAGCTCAGTTGTCAGGCAGAACAGCTCATCCTGGTAGCAGCGAACCACAAGAGCTTATAGGACAAGCAACATGCTGACTATAAAAACATGCATATTAAAGAAAATATCTGGTGGAATATAACTGAAAAGCCAGTGACTGTATGGAACAGTTTTCTTGTTTATCTAGGTGAATTCTAATCTGTTCATGCCCACATACTACAGCTTCCTGCACCAATCTTTGATCGTGTCTGTTTTTTTTTTTTTTTTAACCATTTGAAGAAAACAAAATCTCTGTGATACATTAAGAGAATGGAGCGTAAAGAGGAAGATTACAGAATGTTTAGACAAAAAACAAACAAACAAAAAACACATCAGGTCCCACTACGTTAAAAATCGCGTCCATTTTTTATGTCCATGAAAATCGGACTCGGTGTGCAAAGGCCTTAAGACTGTAACATAATAATAATTAATAATAATGTTGGGAAAATGTGTTATGTAATGTTATATTTTACAAAATATACTGAAAGATTATATATATATATATATTATTATACACACACACACACACACACACACACACACACACACACACACACACAGTGGGGCAAAAAAGTTTTTAGTCAGCCACTGATTGTGCAAGTTCTCCTACTTAGAAAGATGAAGGTCTGTAATTTTCATCATAGGTACACTTCAACTATGAGAAACAAAATGAGAAAAAAAATCCAGGAAATTACATTGTAGGATTTTTAAAGAATAAAATTTAAAATTATGTTGGAAAATAAGTATTTGGTCAATAACAAAATTTCAACTGAATACTTTGTAACATAACCTTTGTTGACAATGACAGAGTTCAAACGTTTCCTGTAAGTCTTCACCAGGTTTGCACACACTGTAGCTGGTATTTTGGCCCATTCCTCCATGCAGATCTCCTCTAGAGTAGTGATGTTTTGGGGCAACACGGACGTTCAACTCCCTCCACAAACTGTCTATGGGGTTGAGGTCTGGAGACTGGCTAGACCACTCCAGGACCTTGAAATGCTTTTTTTTTAACGGAGCCACTTCTTTGTTGCCCGAGCAGTGTGTTTGGGATCATTGTCATGCTGGAAGACCCAGCCACATTCCATCTTCAATGCTCTCACTGATGGAAGGAGGTTTTGGCTTAAAATCTCACGATACATGGTCCTGTCCCCTTTGCAGAAAAACAGCCCCAAAGCATGATGTTGCCACCCCCATGCTTCACAGTAGGTATGGTGTTCTTGGGATGCAACTTAGAATTCAAACACTACGAGTTGCGTTTTTACCAAAAAGTTCTAATTTGGTTTCATCTGACCACATGATATTCTCCCAATCCTCTTCTGGATCATCCATATGCTCTCTGGCAAACCTCAGACGGGCCTGGACATGTACTGGCTTAAGCAGAGGGACACGCCTAACACTGCAGGATCCAAGTCCCTGTGTTACTGATGGTAGCCTTTGTTATTTTGGGGTCCCAGCTCTCTGCAGGTCATTCATCAGGTCCCTCCGTGTAGTTCTGGGATTTTTGCTCATGATCATTTTGACCCCACAGGATGAGATCTTGTGTGGGGCCCCAGATAGAGGGAGATTATCAATGGTCTTGTATGTCTTCCATTTTCTTATAATTGCTCCCACAGTTGATTTATTCACACCAACCTGCTTGCCTATTTTAGATTCACTCTTCCCAGTCTGGTGCAGGTCTACAATTTTCTTCCTGGTGTCCTTCAACAGCTCTTTGGTCTTGACCATGGTTGAGTTTGGAGTCTGACTGTTTGAGGCTGTGGACAGGTGTCTTTTATACAGATAACGAGGTCAAACTGGTGCAATTAATACAGGTAATGAGTGGAGGACAGAAGAGCTTCTTAAAGAAGAAGTTACAGGTCTGTGAGAGCCAGAAATCTTGCTTGTTTGTGGGTGGCCAAATACTTATTTTCTATCATGATTTACAATTAAATTCTTTAAAAATCCTACAATGCATAATGTACCTATGATGAAAATTACAGACTATATATATATTTTTTTTTTTTATTCATTTAAAAACAAATATTTGTATATATCTATATTTATTTATATATTTTTACATTTTTCTTCTTTTTATTCTTGTATGAAGTTAAAAGTCTTAAAAAATTTTGGCCTTGGTCTTTGTCTTGGCCACTCCTGGTCTCATCCTACAAGCTCTCGACAACACTACAAGCGACACAGTTCAGTCAAAATTGTTTGACCTTAAAGGTTTTAAAATAATTCTCTAATGAAAATCTGTTTTCTGATTTCACTGTTTGACTTCCAAAATATGAACATTGAAATATACGCACTCTGTGCTGTACGTAGAGAAATATTTGTGCGAGCTTCTGAATGTGCTGCATTGCAGTAAGACGCTTTAGAATCTTATATATATATACACATATACACACACACATACATACATATATACACATATACACATATATATACACATACACACACACATACATACATATATACACATATACATATATATATCTCTTGTGCCACATCAATTAATTGCTGTGACAGACTACGAACAATTAAGCAGTGAAAATTGCTCTTACGAGCACAAAGGTGGATTCGTGCACCTCGGCGCTCTGTAGGGAGGCTGGAAAAAAAATGATCCTGTTTTCATGTGCCAGAATCATCCCCTCCGGCAATTATCATAGTGAATAGGGCCCGCGGACGGTAATTGCTTTGTTTTTCAATTATTTGGTGAGGCTCTAGTAATTTACCTCATTCTATGAAATATGCCAATTAGATATTTTAATTACAGTTTTTACTGTATCACTTCTCTCCGTCTCGAAACGAAGGTAACACTGCTATTAGCTAGATGCGGGAGGGGAAAAACGCTGGCGTTTCTCGAGCAGGTTCCGTACCATAGTGATTGGCTTTTCGCTGTGCTGCGTGCACTTAAAACCCTATCAGCAAACAACAGCCAGACGAATTCTGTTTGTACTTCATGCACAATAGTACAAGAGGCCAAGCAGTATTTCTGGATGCGTCCGCGGGCCTAATGGTAGAGCTAATGGTAACACATGATGGACTTGTTTGTTTGAACATTTTTATGCACATAATAAGGCATTGTGTGCTGAGTGCCCTGCATTTGTTTTAGACACAGGTGGTCTATTACATATATCAGACTTGGTGTTTTTTTTCACTGGGTACTCTTTCAGTCCCGTCTTTGTTAGGTCCACGTTTCGTTCTTCTTCTATTTTTGTATTAATAAATAAATAAATAACTCTATAACAACCGCGACAAGTCCGTCACGTCCCAAGATCATCCAAAAATCTTTTTCACTACCATGTTCGCCCTCGAGTGCTCCAGTTTTGATTTAATTTCGACGCCAAGATTCTCCACCTAACAGTCCGACTCTGTTTTCCTTTCTCACCGCAAGCACTTAGGCAGCTAAAATACAGACATCTGTCTTGAATTTGGCCATTTCTGCCAACCGCCAAGGGCACACAAGAGCATAGATCTTGAGGAGAGTCAGAGGCTTTTGTCTATACCTATTGGAACATGGGGCTGATGAATGATTCCAATCGCTGCCTCTCAGTCATATATAAAGTCATCCCACAATGTAGCTCTGCACTAAATTACGCTCACTCAATAAGGCTTGACAGGTGCGGGTACTTCACCGGCTTCTTTTATTTCTCTCAAGCATCAGATGGTCTCCATTTATCAGTGGCCAACCACCTACACGCACTCTCTGTCTCGCTCTTCCTGCGCGTCTTTCTCTCTCTTTGTACATCCACAAAATCTGAAGTCATGATAACTGTTAGGGACTGTTAGCCCCTGCTAGCCAAGATGCACATTCAGACAAAAAACGAGCTGTAAATACATTCTTTGTACGGGGAATACAACTGATGTGTATTTCTGGCTCAAGTTTGGAGAGAACTGTCAGCAGGGACGTGACGATGGGATTTCATTTGTCAGTGATACATTAGCGGAAACTCAGGATTAATGAACATCTAAACATTTTGGTCATCTCTGGAACAAGGTGGTGGGTTGAATAAACACTGGCCGCCCTGGAAACCTTTTTAGCGCATTGCTTTCAAGCGATATCTCCTGAGCTTGGAGTGGGAACGGCAGACCAAAAGTTGCAGGGCATCCATTTGACTTGCACTTAAAAGTGTCTGTGCATGTAAACACGCCTGACCCAGAACTGCATTGTCTTCTGGATGATTTATACAACCTTGTTTAGAACAAGGCATTTCGGGGAGATAGAACAAGGCATTTCGGGGAATAGATATGACTCGCCTTTTAGATTGCATGCAGGTTTTTAAACTGTCTGAGAGAATATAAATTATTTCTCACTCATATAATTACGTAAAGAAAGCAAGGATACGTTTCCATTGCAGCCAGTCTGTCTGATTTTATACAAATACTTTCATACAAACCGATGTGTGATTTTCCGAACACATTCTCATTGCTAATGCATTTTGCTCATTACATTCCATATGTATTTCACTCGTTCTAAAGAGTTTCAATTAAGCAATAGAACATGTGAGGGTGTGTGATCATGTATAACATCATGGTGCTGAATTGGTCGCAGGCATGAGTCAAAGGTGAGTGCCATAGATAACCACAGCCATGATGTTCGCAGTAACACAAGACCTTGAGTGTTCTGAGTGTTCAAATGAGTTACTGCTATGCAGCGGTAACAATTCCCTACCCTGCCTTAACATAGTATGCTAAAAAAGGATTACCGTATTTTCCGGGCTATAAAGCGCACCGGGTTATAAGGCGCAATATCAATGATCGACTGCTAACGGATCTATTTTTCATACATAAAGCGCACCGGGTTATAAGACGCATTAAATGAAACAAAACTCTTAAGTTCCGTCGGAAGCTCAGTTTGGTCTTTTACCTGGCGCAGGGCGTCTTCTTCTTGCTTCCTCCACTTCCGTACCATTGATTCGTTAATGTTGAATTCTCTCGCAGCTGCTCTATGTCCATGTTGTACTGCGTGACTGATAGCGTTGTGTTTGAAATCCGCTTCGAAAATAAATGAATGAATGCACGTACCCTAATGCTGAAGCACATACCGTATTACTCCGCGATGCTGCGCACTACGTTTGCCTCAAGCTTCGTAACCTACCAAAGACCGTGCTAAAACATTTTGACAGATTTATGAGAGCCGTGTACCATCTACAATCGGTTCTAGGTCAGAAGGCTCAACCAGAATTACTTCATACATTAGACGCACCGCATTTTAAGGCGCACCGTCGATTTTTGTGAAAATTAAAGGATTTTAAGTGCGCCTTATGGTCCGAAAAATACGGTATATAAGACTAGCAAGTAACATTAGTTTGAAATACAAAGTGGAAATAAGTGAAGATGAAAAGAAAAAACATCAATGAAAAAATCCTGAAGAATTAAATGATGGAATATAGTTATTTATAAGGGTTATCATGTAATTTGTATAGGTTATATGTTTGCATTAAGCTTATTACTTGGCAACACATCAGCAGAGAGATATTATTATGGCTTGAAAAAGTCATGCTGTTATCACACACTGCAAAAAACAAAGTCTTGGCACATAAAATTATCTTATATAAAGGCAATAAATGTTATTTTTTGTCTTACAAGGCACTATTTTTAGCTTATACCTTAGATATTTTACATTATTTTAAGTAATTTAGGGCTCAAATTAAGCACAAAACCTCACCAGTCATGTTATTCTGATACCTGTAAAATGAGGGCTTTTCACTGGATTTAAGAATTGTTATTTTTAGTACAGGTACTCCCCGTTTTACGATGGCCTGATGTACAATATTTTGACTTTATGAGGAGAGTCCGATAATAAACATAAATACACATTCAGCAGAAATCGTACTCTAATTTGAATTTCAAATTTTCCCGAGCAAGCGATACTTAGTATACACCGTACTCTCCTATACTCATATGAGGACGTTGGCAGTGCGTGACGTAGGGAATCACGTAGCGGGAATGATGAGCGCTGGGAAATGTAGTGAGGAAAAGCCGTGAACTCGCAATAATCATTTTTCAATATGTTATTAAATAAATTACATGAGATCTTCAGTACTTTATTATAGAATAAGCTTTATGTTCATGACTGTGCCCAGCTGTAGCCGTCATGTTTTAACCGTGTTCAATGTACACTACGCACTACAATATTCTCCAGCGCTCGGCAGTGCGTGATGTAGGCAGTTGCGTGGTGGGAGTGATGAATGCTGGGAAATGTAGGAAAGACCATGGTCGCGGTCGTGTCTTAAAGGCTTTTAATACAGGCTGCCACATGATATTTACAGTATATACTGTAATAATACAGGGACTTACGATAAATTCAACATACGATTTGTCGGAATGTATCCCCTTCTTAAATCAGAGAGTACCTGTATTATTATTGCTTATTTTAAGGAATCTTGCTAAGTAAAATTTACTTACCTGTTTGTAGATTTTTCCATAATTATATAAGCATTTCTATCTCTAACAGTTATAGTTTAAAATATTTACATTTCCTTACCCCATTGGTAGATTTTTTTCATGAATATAAGCATTTCAACCTAATTTTTTATATATTTATAGGTAAAAATAGTTCAATTTGCTTACTGCATTTTTCCTTCATATACAGTGGGGCAAAAAAGTATTTAGTCAGCCACTGATTGTGCAAGTTCTCCTACTTAGAAAGACGAGAGAGGTCTGTAATTTTCATCATAGGTACACTTCAACTGTGAGAGACAAAATGAGAAAATAAAATCCAGGAAATCACATTGTAGGATTTTTAAAGAATTTAATTGTAAATCATGGTGGAAAATAAGTATTTGGTCACCCACAAACAAGCAAGATTTCTGGCTCTCACAGAGCTGTAACTGAACATTTTTCTAGGTAGGAGAACTTGCAAAATCAGTGACTGACTAAATACTTTTTTTGCCCCACTGTAAGCATCGCCATCTAATTTTTTAATATGTTGATTGTTAAAAATAGTTCAATTTGCTTACCCCATTGGCAGATTTTTTTTCATGAATATAAGCATTTCAATCTCATTTTTTATATATTTATAGTTGAAAATAGATCAATTTGCTTAACACATTGGCAGATCTTTCCTTAACATTAGCATTTCCATCTCATTTTTTATATATATTTTTTTCTAGCTTTTGTAAACTCTTAGCAGTGCAAATATCAGCACAGTGAAAACTCAACCAATCAGATGGTAATGTCGGAACATTTCTATTTCTAGTTTGGTTACAGCAACAGTCCAACTTATAGCAACTGTCCTCAGGGCTCCAATTTATGACAGCAGTCATTACTATGTTTGCCTGTCAAGCTCTGCGGCTCTGTGTGCTTCCCTTTTAAGCTGGACAAATATTAACATTATGTACATTCGGCTGACAACGGTTCCTGTGTAAACGAATGTAGCCACGACTAAAGCCAATGCACTTACTTAAGGCAGCCAAATATTTTGATGCGGTTTTGAGAGCACAGATTCAATTTCAACGGGGGTTCAGCAGCTTGCACGCAGGAAGTTTGAAGTGTTCTCCCAGTGGAATTAATACTACAGTGTGAGAAGAAACCGTCATCTTGATAGAACCTTCAATTCTAATTTAAAGACTTTTCATTGAGTTCCTACAGGAAAATAATTTCAGTCTGTCTTGTGTGAATGTCAGATTTTTATACTTTAATTGTTCACAGGAGTTTACATATTTCATTGCTTAACCAAAAGTATGTGGACACCCCTTCTTATCATTCATCAATAGCTGACAGAATCACATGGGCAAGGGATTACTTTGGCGAACCTTTGTCAAGCACTACAATACTGAGTTACATTCACAAATGCCACTTAAAACTTTAGTGTGTAAAAACTAAACCTTGTGTTAACCATGTCCAGAAGAGGTGTCTACTTCTCTGGGCATTGAGGCATCTGGGATGGACCAAAATGTTTAACTGTTACTTAAACAGTAGTTTAACTTTTTTTTTTTGTTAAATATGTTGCAAAAATGCAGAAATGGATGTTTATTAACAAATGAAATGAAGTTGACCTTAAAAAACCCATAAAATAATATCTTGGATTCATACTGTCTGCAATGAAATAAGTGTCTAAATAAATGTAAGACGCACTGATTTTTTTTATTTTTTATTTTTTTTTGCATTTTCCATATTGTCCCAACTTTTTCTGATTTGGGATTATAGTAGAAAACTAATTAAATATTAAAACTTAAAACAAGCATGGAATCCTCATTGGAATGCAAATATAAACTTTTTTAGCCATTTGTTGAAGATGAAGACCTTCGCGTACATGTTCCTGTACTCCTGAGTAGCACTTAATTTCATTTAGGGACACTTACCAGTTCTGCCTGAAAAGCACACGGCATTTATTCTTATTTCCTACTAGGCCTTCTCTAATGGACTTCTAACAAGTATGCTGTTTTGCAAGCAGATGAATGGAAATCTGTGATGTTTCTCATTGCGAGCATTAGCATGTATAACGGGTCTTCCTCAAATCTAAATATAGAACACTGGCTCTGATAGTTTATCATCCTCTTAGACTGCCTAAGCTCCTGTATTACCTTCAAGGTTAAGAATTATATTTAATTAATGAAGTCATAAAACATTCAATCAAAAAAAATCCTTCGTTCATCTTGAGCTCCGTTCTGATTGCGGCTTGAGCGAGTCTGGAGTACATCCCAGAAATGAAGGGCAGGAATGCATCGCAACACAACACACACCCACTCATCAATCCTCAGGTAATCGTGTGAAGAATTGAATTTAGGATTATGATAGATTAATGCGCTTTTGGGTGGCACGGCGCCCAGTAATCTGCTAACCTATCACTGCAGTGAACTGAGTTCGAGTTCCAGCACTTGGGGGTCACACAGGGACGACTGGGATGTGAATGAAAGAGGAACAAGTAGATCATCCCCAGTTCTGCAAACAGCGACCTCTACCTAGCCCTGTGAATTCTGGAATAAGCTCCTGAACTTCAACTGTCACCAGGATAGGTGGCTTCAAATTTTGAAAATGTATTACTGTTTAAAACTTCAATGCAATGACTGGAACTACATATTCTGTTGGTATTTTGTCCCAAATCCAATTCAAACATAGGTAGTGGCTGTTTAATGACCATCCGATCAACGTCTGTCTGCTTTAACAACTGAGGTTTTAAAAGTTACAACAAATTATAATAGTAAATAAGAATATGTCTTTTAACTTTACTTCAGCAGCCAATCAATACTATACATCCACGAGCAGAGGCAGGAGTTAAACAGCAGAAGTTCATCATTCATGTAAATGCCGTTCGTAAGTGTGTGCGCCTGCCCTATCGCAAGTAGTACTCCTTTGTTTGTGCCTCCACTTCCTGTATATTCTCTGTTAAGTCTGGCTGATCTTCCGTGTTGTTCCTAACACTGTCCAGCAAGGCATTTCTGGCTTCCTTCAAACAAAAGTATCAGGTTCATTATACAATCCTCTTAAGTGTTACGGCTTTCCCCTACACAGGGTCATAACAATAAGGTAGTTCCTGTTTTATGATGCGGATACATCCCAACATATCCATCGTAAGTAGAATTTACCATAAACCATTTAGTTTAATAAACTGTGTACTGTATGTACTGTATATCATAGCGTAGCCCACCTTGAAAATGCTATAAACACTTACATTAAACTACAGTCGGGCAAAATCATAAATATAATCCTTATTTTTTTAACAAAGTATTGAATATTTCATGTAATCTACTGAATAATGTATTGACAGCAAAAACAAAAATGATTATTGTTACAACCATGGCTTTTCCTCACTACATTTCCCAGCGTTCTTCGCTCCTGTCATGTGACTCTACATCACACACTCCTGATTTCCTCATTTAGCGGAGGAGAGTATTTGCTCGGGGGAAAAAAAAATGAAATTCGAATTTCAAATTACGGTTTCTGCTAGATGTGTATTTTTGTGAATTTCCATATATTAAAAAAATGTGATGACATTAGGGATGCTGTGTAGATCCTAGCGCTCCAATCACGTTTTCAGTGGAATCTCTGACACATTTACCCATCACTTGCATGCATTTTTCTTTCCTTTATATTGACGTTATAGTAGCCTAAAAAGACTGTGTGACTATGGTATGTCTGGTCAATGTCCATTTCGGTCAATGACCTGCATACACCTGTAGTGGGCCTGTACACGCCCAAGGAGGTTGGGTCCCTTTTTGAGTCTTGGTCCTCCCAAGGTTTCTTCCTAGAACTAGGGAGTTTTTCCTTGCCACTGTCTCCCTAGGCTTGCTCAATTTGGGATTGGACGTAGTTATTAGGAGATAATCTAAACTTGTAAAGTTGCTTTGAGACAATGCTCCATTGTAAAAAGCGCTATATAAATAAATCTGACTTGACTAGTTAGTAAGCAGATAATCTGAAGCTATTACAATATTATTTTATATAACACAGCACATTCCTGGGCCTTGATAGAGACATTTAGGCTTGGTTAGCCACTTGCGTGTGTCCATATGGCTGACTGTCAAAAGATGGCATGCTCGAGGGTTCACCTCCCCTCACCAGCTGGAAGAATAGCTGGTTTCAGGGTCTTACCCTCCCTAACACTAGTTTTATCATCCCTCCATCCCTACTTATCCAGCCGGCTCTAAGCAGATGACTGCAGGGGGAGGATGATCCTTATTATTGACTGCCATTGTCCTGCTGCTGAAGTGTGTCTCAAAGAGAGAATTAGGTCAGATCATTCGAATTAGTCCAAAGACTGCCTTATTTTATTAGCCGCAGTTTTCTTTTGTTAGCGTAACTGCTAAAATCTAAATCAATGCTAAGGCAGCATGGGAGTTTGTTTGTGTGTGTATGGGTAAGCAAGAGAGAGAGAAGCTACATAGTACATCCGAGTTCCTTAAATGTACATCCGAGTTCTAACTGAATGCAGTAAAACAAAGTCCAGCGCAGCAGACCGTCAGATTATTACAGGCAGCAGGTGGCCTTTTGGATTGGCGTGTACAGCCAGGGTGCAGCGCTATAACTTACTGACTGGGCGGGACTTAATATATAATGCAATATTCCTGCACTAGCGCCTGCAATTTGTCATTTGAAGTGAGATACAGATTATGGCTCAGGGCAGTGCATCTGTCCAGTGAGTGGCTAAAAGCCTTCCGAGCTGAGTCGGCTGATTCAGTCCCTGGATCAGAGGTCAGTCTGCTCTTCTCCTCCCTCTATCTCCTGCGATCTTTCTCCATCCTCCCTCTCTCTGTGCTTCTGAACAGCACAAGACAGGGTTCATTTCAAAAGCAAGAGTTTCAATGAAGATGTTTTATTCAGATTTACCAAGTAATATTTTATGAGTAAAAATACAGCTGTGTAAAAAATTAAGGGACTACTGCAAAATGGTCAGTCTCTCTGGTTTGACTGCACCTCTTCTGGTTAACATAAGGCTTCTTTTTTGCACAGTAACGTTTTAAGTGGCATTTGTGAATGTAACTCTGTATTATAGTTCTTGACAAAGGTTTTTCCAAAGTAATCTGCCAACGTTATCACTCAGACAAAAGTGGACATGTGACCTTCAGATAGTAGGGTCAAAATTTGGCGTAAACAACACGAAAGCATGGACTCATCCTGCCTTGTATCAACGGTTCAGGCTAGTGGTGGTGTAATGGTGTGGGGGAAATATTCACCTTAAACTGGTTTCTCAAACACAGCCCACAGTCACCAGATCCAAATCCAACAGAGCAACCTTGGGGATGTACGGGAGATTCGCATCATGAATGTGCAGCCGACAAACCTGCAGCAACTGCGTGATGCTATTACGTCCAAATGGACCGAAATCTCTGAGGAATGTTTCCTTCCGCACCTTGCTGAATCTGTGTCTTGAAGGATTCACGTAGCTCTGAAGGGAAAGGGGGTTCAACCTGGTACATGTTATATAAATGTTGCATTAATCAGCATATGACGAATAAAAGCATGTTGGAATCAATTCTATAGGTCACAGCATATTCCTGGAGTGCTTTTAAAGACCTGCACACGATTTCTAGACTTTGGATCAGAGTGGCAGTCTCTCAGCATTTGTCCTACGACGTGTCGCATCATGTGTCCTAACTAGTAGGTTAGCTTAGTGCATGTCTAATGCGACATATTGATGTTCCACTGGGCTCAGCCCCTGTTGTTTTGACAAATCCTTCTTGGGTGTTGATCAATCAGAACAAACGCAGTATCTCATTTGTTAGCCCGAAGGGGTGTGTGGCACGTTTGTATGTGTGTGTCAAGTTGGTTAGCAAGAGTGGGTGGGTACTCATTTGTGTGTGTGTGTGCGCGTGTGTGTGTGCACTATTCAATTTGGCCTCCTAAGAGCTGCCCCCTCGGTCCGTCCCTGCAATTTGCCCGCCACGCACACGCGCCTCAAATGAAAAGCTGCCGTGTGTGTGTGTGTGTGGGGAGGGGTGATCGTTGGCTACTTGCAAAGCTGACATAAGTTACAAGCAAAAATTTTAATTAGAAGGGCGGCACACAGTGATAATTCACTGCCTCTTTTGTCCGTCTGCTTGTTTGTCATTGTGCGCCTCTATTCATTGCATCCGGCATCTGCATGCCCTGGGCGGAGAGAGAGGTGGCAACATAGCCTGCATTTACGCTCAAGGGAATAGAGAAAGTTAAGGACGCACTCCTCGTGGTGATATTTAGAGACCCAGGCTGATTAGCAGTTGTAACATCAGACGTACTCAAGCGTTCTTTATCCATAAATCTGTTAAGGAGCGCTTACATAAACCATATGTATTGTCTTCTGGGTGATATTTCGACCCTTTTCCGTTCTCTTCCCTTCTTAACAATTACAAGTTCCGTTTCAGATTAGGTCAACGATAATTTTACTATACAGGTTTACTCTATTACTGTTTCCTGTCCAGAACTAACCTCGTTGTACGTTATCACCAAATATCTGCTCTAGTGCCATTTCTGGCCCACTGCCCCTGGCTTTCCAGACTCTCCAACTTGGCAGAAATACGCAGAAATCCATGTCCAAATTAAATCAGCCCTTATCGGCTGTACATCCTCAGCAAAACTACAACCCAACCACCACAGCTCAGGCCATGACAAAAGCCACAAGCCTCAATTTAGTGCTCAAAAATAGAACAGGACCTCCGCTGGGTAATTTCGCTACTCGAGACATGAGAGATTCGTACGCACCCAACACAGCTTTCCGTCTGTTTTCTTCTGATCTGCATGTGCTAAAACGAGAGCGTTTGTTACGAGTAACAAAAGTGCCCTGATTGTAGGATGTTCATAATCAATTCAGCATCAAATAATCCAGCCTATAAATATTTCAGTAAGCGCATTATCACTTCTGCTACCCCATCTGAAGCACATGCTTTGTTTACCCGGCACATCTTTTATTTACCCCAGGGTGTGGTTTTGCTAAAGAAAAACCTCATATATCTGTAGGATCCTGAAAGCTGGTACCATTACGATACGGAATTAGTTATTAGGGTGAAGGGTGATAAGTAGAGAACCCTCCCCTGCTCTGAAAGACACCTATATTATATAGAATTACAAACTCCCATTTTCAGGCCTTATACCAATACATAATAAAGTAAACAAAAGGCATGATAAGTAATTCAGACTATGTTACAAATAAGAAAGATAAAACAATTTTAAAAAATACAAGCAAGTAAAAAATAAACAGAGAAAATATATAATTGAAAATAAAAAATATAGAAGACAAAGTGCTAAAATGGTGTAACATTCAATCTCACACCTCAAGCTGCAAGGAAACCTCACTTTAACACTGATTCTGGACTGATGATCAGTTTAACATATCTGTGAACACCAGCCATTCAGTACATTAAAGACATACCACCCCTGGCAAATATTATATTAAACATAAATCCAAACAAACCTAACACATGAAATCAAATCAATTTAATTAATGGCACATCTTTTCCAGATCAAGTAGAACAAAAGTTATAAAGTCAATGTCAGATTTATTTCTATAGCATGTTTTACAATGGAACATTATCTCAAACAGTTTTACAATTTTCTATCACTTTCTAATATCCAAGGCCAATTTCAAACTGAGCAAGCCTAGGGCGACAGTGTCAAGGAAAAACTGAACCTTATAAGGACCAAGACTTAAAAAGAAGCCCAAGACTCAAAAAGAGGCCCAATCCTCCTTGGGTGGCTAAGATAATATGTGTAAGAATTAAACTTAAGTTATCTAATTAATACGATTTATATTAATAATTTAAACAAACAGAATAATCATAGAACTAAATAATAACTTTGCTATAATAAGTATAACATAATATGACATTAATAATAATAATAATAATAATATTATGTAATATTATGGAAATCATAATAGAGAATATTAAACTATTGTATGACAACAGTGAAAATAAAGAAGATTTTTAAATAAAATAATGTAAAAATGTACATATAGGAATTATTTACACCTAGATAATTTAGTCAGCATAGAATCTTGTGTCCTCAGTAGGAAAATGTTGAGGAATGACTTACGGAATCACCTATTAATTTGCATTTTTAATTAATTTGCAAAATAATCTGCAGTGAAAAGGAGAGTATGCAGACCTTAACAAACTGTTTTACTTACTAATTGAAAGAAAACTATTGTCAATTGAAAAATGCAAAAATATACTCATTCAAGAAGGAAATCCAGCACAAAGTGTGGTAAAAGATGTTCTCAGTCAACTGTGTCTAAATGTGGTGTGAATAAAAACAAATGGGAAGGTTCTAAAAGGAAAACGTACAGAAAGACCAAGTAAGACATCAGGATAGAAAACTCCAAGCATTATGCCTTGGTAAATCACCCAATACTTGAAGCTGATGCTGGATGGGACACAATGGAAAAGCAACAAAAGTGCATGTATTCCGAAGGGAATAGTGCCCTAAGAGGTGATTATGCCATTCATTCAAAGGACAATAGTTCAAAGGTAAGGCCAATATATGTCACTTCCATTGCTAACAAAGGTATTGTACTGATTTCTGTTACTTTGGGTCCTATGATGGCTAAAGACTCTGGTGTAACAGAGAGCTTTTCAGCTCACACCCTGAGCAAGAACATCTCTATCCTACTTCAACATTTATCTCATCATTTCAGCATAAAGACCTTGAATGGACAAACCATATGGGCCCACTGGACAGAAATCCAAGATGCTACCACTGTTGGGTCCGTGTGCAATCCCCTTAACCCAAAAATGCATTGACTGCAATAGTATATCAGTTGTAAGTCACTGACTAAATGTAAATGTAATGTATTAATTAACTGTTAAACTCATTATCTTCAAGTTTCCATGACTTTACAAACATGACCCAGACATTTCATGGAAACAAGAGGAAATACGCAAATATGCTAACTGTGTCATGAACAATGTCCTGCCAATCCCATTGTCTAATAACCCACAATAATAAGCCTATTTACAGTGAAATAATGTAACCTGTTATCTTTGGTGTTTACATTTATAGCATTTAGCAAACACCCTTATCCAGAGCATCTTACAACTGATACAATCTTAGCAATTACAACTGGTACAACACAATTGGGTTAAGGGTCTTGCTCAAGGACCCAAAAGTGGCAAATTGGCAGAGGTGGGATGTGAACCCTGGACCTTCTGGTCCATAGTCCAGTACCTTAACTGCCATCACAGTCCCATCACTGTTTTGAACAGCTCTTCCCTTTAGATCCAATAGCCTTTTACATGAAATGTATTAAGAAGAGGTTTAATGGTCGAGAGCATTTCATGATAACTTCCTGCTCAGAGCGCAGGATTGGAGCCATTTTTTGATGATCCACACTGAAGTGTTACTATACAAGGTTCAAAATGTATTTAATTTGCTCCAGTTGTGGAGGATCCTGAAGGAGGCAAGGGAAGGTAGCTCTGCAGCGAAGGCATATGGATTCCATAGCATTCAAGCGCCATTTGAATCCATAGTGTGAAATTAACCCTCCTGTTGTGTTGCTGTCAATTATGGCCAATTTTCCTCCATCACAACTATTTCTGTCATCTGACTGGCAAAAGACTTACTTCAAGATTTTGTCCAGGCAATGCCTATAAATACACAAAATAAGTAATAAATGTTTCGAATTTGTTCCAATTTGTTCTGGTCCGTTCTGCTCAGCGATTAAAATTATTGCATAAAAATGAACATTCAAATATTGTGATTGATTGGTCAAAAATATATATATGGAATTAATAGATTAATTAATTAGTTAATAGTGTTTGTGATAATGAAGAGTAAAGGAGTTGCTTAAAAGGTCTAATACAATAATAACACAACAGGAGGGTTGTTGCCCGATGGAGTGGACTGTGGTTTCCTAGAAGGTCCAGGGTTTAAATTCCACCTCTGCCAAGCTGCCACTGTTGGGTCCTTGTGCAAAACCCTTAACCCACAATAACTTGGATTGTAAGATTGCATCAGGTGAAAGTCGCTCTGGTATAGGCATATCCTAAATGATTAGAGTTGGGGGGGTTGCCAAGGATGCCAGGATCAGCCAAATAAGATCTGTCTGTTTTGTAACTGGACCTTGTTTTTCCCTACAGCTCTCTACCGCACAAGCTGGTAAAACAGCACTGGACCCTTTTTCCAGGTAAAATAAGGAACCTCGTGCTGGACATCTGCAGTTGAGTCACCTTGGAAACAGCAGAAGGGTTCAGCTATGAGCAAGAGCTCATTACTGGATGCACCATGTTAGTAATCGTATTCTCATATCTCTTCATCTTTTGCGCCTTTAGAAACATCAGGGACATCATAAAAGCGGCAAAATGAGACTCAACATGTTTCTGGATTAAGTGATCTGTCAACAACGCATGCTGCTTGGTCACGTTAGGGTCTGAGCAACCTCACCTGGATTGCCTTTGTGAGGGTGTATGATGAAAGATCTGAAACACCTTATGATACGAAAGACGCGACCAAGGGAAAACGATGGATGGAGACACAAAAGAAGTTCTTTACTTATGTAAAAGTACTAATCTGAAAAAATTACTCATGTATAAGCTGAAGTATGGCTTACATATTGTACTCAAGTAGAAGTATAAAAGTGCTAAATGTACTTGTAAACATATTTCATTAAAAAGTCTTCCTAACTCATTGTTTGCAGGATGTTTATTATTAAGGGCCAAGCATTACACATCCATGACACTGAGGGTGCATAATGGTTTGTACTATGACTACACAAATCATACAAATGATGTCATCATCTTTAGTTAACCACAGCAAAAAACAGAAAACCATTTTCAGACACGAGGAACCAAAATATCCAAAATAATTTGGAATTTTTTCTAAAATCCAAATCCATCATTCCCACTATCTCTCTAGTGTCTTTCTCCATTTCCCAATCTGAACTATATGTTCTAGTGGGCCAACGGATGACTCGTCTCATTTGACAAAACACCCTGAAGCGCTAGGCCTTCCTGTGCTAGCCTCATTGTCTTCGTCCAAATGCTGACATGCTAGCAGGCTTGTTAGTGACCCTATCATTCCCCTTCTCAAACTGTTGCCATCTGGCCCCATTGGCTCTTAACCTCAGATGCTTTGTCTCTTGTGAACTGAGAGAGTTCTGATTTATCACTCTGGCTGTGTACACAGAACCCCCACTAAGACCACAAGGCAAAAGGAAGACAGTAGCTAGGAGCTATTGTTAGTATAGTTTATGTCTGATCTTGTAGATGATATACTGTATATATAACATTGTTCAGGCATTAATTTACTAAAAATGTTACTTTTATTTAAAACTGGTAATAGTAGAATGTGTGTTTCGCTCAACGCTGGATATGATTGCTCCTGTTGGAGTCAAACGCATTAGGGGAAAAAAGGCTAGCACCATGGTATAATGACCACACCCGTACCCGTACCTTAAAGCAAACAACGCGGTGCCTAGAGTGCACGTGGCGACATAGTAAATTGGAGGTACTTAAGTATTTAAATTGGAGGTATTGGAGGAATAGCATGGCAGAGTATAAGCATGCCCTCACTAAAGCTAAAGCTGCATAGTTTTCCTCAATCACAGAGAAAAATAAGAATAATCAAAGATTTCTCTTTAATACAGTCTTCAAATTAGCAGAAAACCTTACAGAAAGTGATTCTCCCGTTCTGTGTAATTTTAACAGTAATGATTTCATGACTTTCTTTAATGATAATATAGAAAACATTAGGCATAAAACTTGATGCTCATCACATCACCAAACTATTCAGCAACCTTCCAGATGCAGCACTAGTGAAGACATCTGTTTAATTAGCTGTAAATTAAATTTGACACTATAGATCATGATGTTTTATGAAACAGACTAGAAAATACCATAGGTGTTAAGGGATTGGCACTTTCTTGGTTGAAATCCTACTTAACTGACTGGTTCCAGTTTGTTCATGTAAATAATTTACGCTCTAAGCTCTCAAAAGTGAAGTATGGCGTGCCTCAGGGGTCAGTGCTTGGCCCGCTTTTATTCTCTCTGTATATGCTGTCACTGGGTTCAGTTACTTGTAAACATGGCTTTAGTTTCCACTGCTATGCAGATGATACACAGCTGTACATATCAGTCAAACCAAATGACAGCCTTACAATCAACAAAATTGAGGGACTGTGTAAAGGAAATAAAAGATTAAATGTTATTTAATTTTCTCTTACTTAACTCTGATAAACTGAGGTTCTATTAGTGGGACCCAAGGCTGTGAGAGACAGGTTGGCTACACCTATCCTAATCTAGATGGCTGTCCAGTATTGCTCAGTCCGTCTGTAAAAAATGTAGGTGTCATATTTTATTCAGATCTTTCTTTTGATGTGCACATTAGCAGCATCACTCGAATTGCTTTCTTTGAATTACATAATATCACTAAACTTAGAAATATCCCCTCTTTTAATGATGCAGAGAAACTTGTTCATGCATTTATAACCTCAAGGTTGGATTACTGTAACGCCTTACTTACTGGATGCTCTAGTAAATCTATAAATAAACTTCAGTTAGTTCAGAATGCAGCCCCCCCCCGAGTGCTAACTCGAACTAGAAAATTTGATCATATCACTCCTGTTCTATCATCACTGCACTGGGTACCAGTTAAATTCCGCATTGATTACAAAATACTTCCTATAACTTATAAAGCTCTACAAGGCCTGGCCCCACATTATCGGAGTGAACTCTTAGAGTCTTATAATCTAGCATTTCTACTTTGTTCACAGGGTACAGGACTTCTTTTAGTTCCTAGAATTAAAAAAGTCACAGCAGGAGTAAAGGCTTTCTCATACATGGCCCCCCAACTATGGAATAAACTTCCCACTTTCGTTCGAGACTCAGACACTCTCCAAATTTTTAAGTTTAGGCTAAAGACATACTTATTTACATAGGCTTTTGACTAGATTTAGACTGGGATGCATGGCTTGGGTCACTGGAGTCTGGAGTCATGTCTGGCCCGCCTGCCTTGTCCGTTAGCCAGCAGTGTCGGGTGGGCGGTCTGGCTGAACTGGGCTTCAATCCTCTTGATCTTGACTTGCGCATCCTTGCCTTAGACTAAGGGCAGAGCTGGGGGTTCATAGTCAAAGAGCCTTGTGGTGATCAGAGACATTGGGTTGCTGTCTTATGCCTCCCATGGGGTTGCCAATGTCTCATGTGATCTCTCTTGGCTGTGTTACCTTCCGGTTCTCCTCTTTCTAGCTATGTTGCTATAGCTAATGCTGCCGGGATCTCATGCTACACATGGCATCAGTGATTGTTAATAGACACTGTGCTCTTAATCAATAACTAATTACTTTTTCTGTTTTCTCTCCGAGTTGTGTTCTGGTACCAGTTCCAGCCCCACACATGATGTTTATCCGCTTCAGCTTCACTCAAGCCGTTTCTGTCATCAGCTCCAGCCCCACCATACCCATGCCACACCAGAGGGCAGTAATTCTCTTCCTCCTCTGGTTATCTGGGGCCGCTAACGACTTTCCTGATCTGAGATCAGAGAGTGACTCTGTGTATCGGACTACTTAATGCCGATGTGCATACATTACATTTTATTTGAACTATGACTCTACGACTTATTAGTTTAGATAAATTATTTTCATTCTTAGATTTATCATCTACGCTGCCCAAGGAGGTTGTGTCCCTTTTTGAGTCTTGGTCCTCCCAAGGTTTCTTCCTCATAACACTTAGAGAGTTTTTCCTTTCCACTGTCGCCCTAGGCTTGCTCAATTTGGGATTGGACGTAGATATTAGGAGATAATCTAAAATTGTAAAGTTGCTTTGAGACAATGCTCCATTGTAAAAAGCGCTATATACCGATTGCAATTTTCTTGTCCGATTCAGATTTCTGTCTAAGAATTATAAATGACAGCATACAGAAGCATTTTTGTTCAACTTTCCTTTAAATGGAAATTTTTTCATCCCTAAAGAAAGGTCGAGGCTGCTGGCCTGTGCACGGCTCTGCAATTTTGCTTTAACCTGTTTGCCTTTGTTAGCTTTGTGAAATTCTGCAAATTCAGTGGTGTGATGCAGTTTTCTGTCTTACTAAATTTGTTGTTGCTCCTCCAAAGCTTATTTTCAGCATATATGTAACACAAACAACACACTCCAAATGGCTTCCATGCTGAAGACATATCTAAAATCGATCACTACCCACACATTAGGATTCCTACTCCCTCATTAGCAGTGCGCTATTTAGAGAGACTATTTCAGTTGACTAAGTAGCACTCAATTTCACGATATGATGCGCATCACGACACATTATATCACTACGATTATATCATGACACAATGCGATACGATACATATTGCGATATTCCACATAGTTCAGATAAAATATAAAAACAGCAGAAACAAGTTACGTTGTATGATCGGAGTCATCTTAATACATCACACCACACTGATAATTCAGCAGACAAATCGAGTCAAAACACTGTACTGTGACATCTACAAGAGCGGAGATTGTAGTTTACACCCCATTTAAGATGTTTTTACTTCCTTCAAAGAAATCGATATTTTGAGCTGGAAATCGATGCAGTATATCACGAAAATAAATCTCGCAATATATATTGCTGTATCGATTTTTTAACACAGCCGTACTCAAAACACAATCTAACGCTACTTTATCATGAACATGCGTTAGCAGCGGTCTCATCAACAAACCGGCGAGTGGCTGAGGCGTGTTTAGAGCTCGGTACACACACGATCTGAATTGTGAAATAAAGTCGGTTAAAGCACTGTGCTGTCTGTGTGGCTGTGTTTAGCCGGCAGAGGATTGGTTCTATGAGTTCGATCACGGTGAAAAGTGGCCGATCAATCGATGCATCTCTACAAAAAAAACCCACAATGAATCTGACACGTTCTGATTCGATTTCATATTGAGTTTTAACTTGATCTCATATGTGGTAGGAAATTCGATGCATATCCGATACGCTAGATCAGAATTCATGCAGCTTTTACGTCATTCCAACTCCATAAATGTGTGCTGAGTAGAAGGAAAACGAAAGCAGTGACGAGGGTTTTCAGTGGCAGGACAGCAACGCAACAGACCTCATAAATATTTGGGGTGATGTCTCATATCTGTATTTGAGGAAATTTCTAGACTTTATGGAAATGAACGGACATGGCCACAGGAGGACGTGGCTGCAGTGAAAAAGGAAAACAAAAAGCTTAAAAGCGGAGTTTAAAGAAACCAAGGGTTCAAACCAAAGAAGTGGCCATGGACGACGGCAGCACGGTGGCTTGGTGGGTAGGGTTGTCTACGTCCTCCCCATGTCCGCGTGGGTTAATTCCGGGTGCTCCAGTTTCCTCCCACAGGGAAGACATGTTTTAGGTTAACTGATTACGCTAAAAGTTTTTATTGTTTATTATTTAGTTTATATAACGTCGCTCTTTAGCATCAAAGCTATTCAACACCAGACACAATGATACATCAATACTCGATTATCTCGAAACTACCCGTAGTAAACCCACACTGAAACAGTGAGGACAGGCAAACTCCACACAGAAAGGGCCCTCCACCTTGGGATCGAACCTTGCTGTGAGGTGACCATGCAACCCAATGAGCCACTGTGCTGCCCCCGATGACACAAAGTGGCCCAGGATGGATTGGCATCCTGTCTAGGGTCATTTCTGGCTTGCGCCCTGTGCTGCAGCCTAGGCACCGGGTCTCCTGCGACCCTGTCCAGGATTAAGCGGGTAAGAAAGTGAATGAATGCCTGTGGATGACTGACGTGCCCTTTTTAACATGACCATTAAAGAAGTGCCTGTTACTGCTACCTATATTCTGATTGTTTACCAGAGTGGACTGTTCAGACGGTTGTAGGTCACGTTAAAAAGACAGCATGAACAGCCTTGAGAAAATCCGATTTGGGCCACTTTAACCCGCTGTTAAAACGCAGCCTAAGCAATACAAGGCAGGTTCAAAACTGTCCCTTCCTTTTCTGTGTCCATAACGCTGTATAGTTCTTGCGTGCCCGATATTTCCCAAAGAGCAGAACCAGAGGCATTTCCATAAATTTGCTTAATGCAGCAATTTCTTGTTAACAAAGGACAATTTAGGGGCCACATTGTTGCATTTTGGTGCCTTTCATCATGCTGGCCTGATTTTCATATAAAAGTCTTGTTTAAGGCACGCCGCACTACACGGGCATTATGTTTCGTGAACGTGAGAGACGCAGCAAGTGTGTGTGTATGTGTGTGTGTGTGTGTGTGTGTGTTTTAGAGAAAGAGAGATGAGCTGTTAGTGGATATTCATTTATGGCCTGCTTTTTAGACGGAAGCTTGGAAAACAATGAAATATTCATCATCGCAAGACAAATGGCACAGACAGGGAGAGGGCGCTAAATTATACAGGAAAGGTTACGATCTAATTGAATTAGGATCCATGGAGCGCACGGGCTAGCCAACCGCGGGGGGTCCACGGTTACTGCCACAAGTCTCTCTCTCTCTGTGGCTTTCTATGAAGCCCCTCCCCCCCCAGCCATTCTGCCTTTTAATAACACCAATTTACTAGCTCCGAAGCATACATGGTGCTAAATCGCGACAGAAATTATTCAGACGTTTATTTGTTTTTCAAATTCAGCTCTGCTAACGGCCGACGTGCGGTTTGTTTCCGTCTTTAAAAAAATGGCCGTACTCGACAGCATAATCCATAAGACAGAAATGGCTCGAGGCGACGGATTGAATGATGAAAAATCAGCCGTTCACATCCTATGTCGCATTATTATGCTTGGATACATATCACGACCATGCAAATGTACGCAGACGCTGCCGATTTAGTAGCGAAGGCTCCTAACGTAGCAAACAAAAGGCAATCCGGGCAAATCGAGTTCATTGCAGGAGATGTTTTTGCCCCTCTTCTCAACCCCGTCTTTTCTGGTTACCCAAATAACCTTGTTAGAATTGAGGGAATCTGATGGTGTATTCCCCCCTGAGATTAGCATTTTGCTGCTTAATTTAATTTCAAGGGAGGAGCGCCTGAGGAGCACAGAGCGAGGGAGAAAAAAGAAAGGCAAGTGCACATCTCTAACAGGTGGCCGGGCCGACCTCGGCTGACGCAGTCTCACCCTCTGACACTGACCTTGCCCACTTAGGTTTCTCTCTTCTGGTGCTTCCTGTTCCCCTTTTTCTCTTTCTCCAACTAAACAAATAGCTCGTCTGGCTTTGAGAGGGAACGGCAGAAAGACACCAGTAGGTAAATATGTTGCAGCACTCACGCCGGCAGAAACCATTTGAGAGCAAATAACGCCTCCTTAGGGATCTCCTCAGAGACCCTCTTGTCCTTAAGTTTCTTGTTCTTTTTTTCCACGAGGGGTGCTGGATTTACATAAAAGGAGCAGCAGCCACGGCACTCTAAAGGGCCCCTAACTGGTGGAAGGATTAAGTGTATCATTGAATGGAATTATGTTGTAAATGACAGAGTGGGGTAGGGACTCCTCTTGGCCCCCTTCTCTATTTTCTCTCCCCCCCCCCACTCTCTCCATCCACCCCACCAGTTGCCCCCCCTTCCCTATTCCTAGTGTCGTGGTCCCATCTGGTCCTCTAAAAAAATACATAGTAGTAATTACTCCCAGATGGCTTTGGGGGCTTAAACGTGGGTCGTCTAGCCAGGTGCCTGCGAGTCCTGCTGGGCCACTGCATTCACCACCAGTCTGCATGGCAAAGTAGACTTGGGGTCACTGCCCCACCAATTTGGATTTTTTTTTCTCCTTTTAACCAAATACAAGGAAACAAGCCAAAAACAGACACACTTTCTACGATGAGGACTATAAAGGGTAGGGAGGGATTGTTTCCCCAGATGCTGATTATTCTTTTTTTTTTTTTTTTTTTTTTTTTTTTTTTTTTTTAACTGTTTGTTTCTTTTTGCCGGTTTTTTTTGGACGGGCGTCCCAACAAATCTTGTTGTTTCCAAAATTGTGAAAAGGTTGTAAACCAATCAGAATTGTTTTATTTTATATGGAGCTGTCAAGAAATAGACTTGCATACCCGTGTGGTACATGTTGGTGTACAATGAGGGATGTCCCATAATTAATAGGCCGGACAATGATGAGGCCCGGGGGGAGGTCATATTTGAACCATTTTGTACAAATCCCAGTCGAGGTTTTGTTGGCTTTTAAGAAAAGGAGGCCAACATAGCCTATAGAGTTTTTTCACAATTTTTTGGCTATAATTATAGGTGAAACTGCCACAATAAATACCAGTTATTATGGCATTCCTGCTTTCCAGGGAAGCCTGAGAGTGTGTTGGTGGAGTTAAGTTTAAATATCATTGTGGGGACCGATTGTTTGTTTTTGTGTCATTTTAAGCAATATATTTTCATTAAATATATTGTCTAACTATAGACTTATCAATTGGGTAAATTAGTTTCATTCATACACTATATCATCTAAGCCACAAAGGAGGTTGGGTCTCTTTTTCATTTTTCTTCCTTATAACATTTAGGGGGGTTTTCCTTGCCACTGACACCCTTGCTCAGTCAGGGCTGTAGGCCTAGAAAATTATAAGGCTGCTTCGAGACAATGCGCTATAAAAAGCACTGCAGAAAAAATACATCTGAAATTTAAATTTGACATTCTCTTGGAAAAAAAACCCCCCCAAAAGAACCAAATATTTCTTTAAGGTTATTGAGGTTAAGGTTAGGATTTAATGTAGCATTAATTAGCTACAGTAGTGATACAAAATAGAAAGATATACACTGTGTGTGTGTGTATGTGTTTGGGTTGGAGTGTCATGTTTACATATCATTGTGGGAACAAAATGTCCCCACAAAGACAGAAAAATCAGACATTTTTACCTTGTGGGGACATTTTGCTGGTCCTCATGGGGGAAATAACTTTTTTTTTTTTTTTCCACAAAACCTTAAAAGTTCTTTTGAAAAACCAAAGTTCTTTTGAAAGAGTCAAAAGATCTCCATTAGGTTACCGAGGTTAAGGTTATGGTTAGGCGTAGGTATAGGTGTGGCATTAATTAGCTACAGTAATCATTATGTCAGTGAGTGAGTGTTCATGCACTTAATAATCCAATAACTGGAGAAAATCAGATGTTGTCAGTAACCCTGTCAACAAGTTTTCATGCACATGAGTAATCAGATAATTGGAAACCTCCAAGTTTACAAAACTCAGGCAGTAATCAGACTTCTACTTTGCAACCAGCCAGCAATCTCACAGAAAAATGTGACGTAAACTACAAACTTTAATATTAAATAATCAAATTCCTCTTGAGCATATACTGCATTGAGTCTCCACAAAGTCTTCAATAGCTGTTTAGTGGGTGCTGTGTTTAATGTTAACTCGTATACATGATGTGAGAAATCTGATTACTGAAATAAAATCCAGCTGTCTTTATTAGATTTCTAGATCGGCGTATGCTGTATACATGACCACTGGAATAATAAGATAACTGCAGAAATCCAACTACGATCAGTGCATACAAGTGCATGTAAACGCACTCAGCGGAAAGTTCCCATGAAGATCATGAGAGTGAGACAGACAGTGTGTGCACCTTGTCTTGCTATACTTCAGGACCAAATGTCCTTACAGTGACCTGGAATTTTCACCTGTGTGGACCGTTTTTCCGGTCCTCACAACTTTACTTCCTTTTTTTAGAAAAATGGCAACTTTTATTTGAAAAACTAAAAAAAGCCAAAATATTTGCTTTAGGTTACCGGGGTTAAGGTTAGGGGCAAGTATAGTATTAATTAGCTGCATGAATGCTTCATTGTCATTCATGTCAATGAAAGTCCTCACAAGGATAGCAAGACAAACGTGTGTGTGTGTGTGGACTAAGTGATCTCACAATTCTTACCTTTTTTTAAAAACATCTTCAAATTTTTTTTGTGTTTTTTCTTGTCTTACAAAAGCTTCACCTTTCATTTGAGAAAACCAAAGGAGTCAAAATATTTCTTTAGGGTTACTGAGATTATGGTTAGGACTAGGTCTAGCATTAATGAAATATTAATTAATTAATTACTATAGTAATATTATGTCAATATCAGTCCCCACAATGATAGACAAAATAGAAAGTGTGTGTGTTCCTACTATACATCCCATTCCAGTGATGAAACAACCTTTGCAGCAAAACACACATCACTGGACAGTGATGGCCGACATTGAACGGAATCGACTGAATCCCCTATGCTAGCATTTGATTCGAACCTACAGACCACTGTAGGTTTGAATTATATTCAACATCCCCTCAGAGTATTCTGACATTGACTTTAGTAGAGAAATCAAACAATTTAATCACTGCCTCTTAACGCATACCCTGAGAAGCACCATGTGCCATTTGGTAACGCTTTATGGTTTGGTAACGGTTTAAATCCAAATACCTGATCTTATAGATTAGTTTTGATTGCCTACTGATTACGGTGATGGCCACACACAATGGCTTGCTTTATAAGATCTGAAATAGCCGATTTCAGAGTAAATGTTCCTGTATTATTTCAGGGAGAGCCTAAACAGCGGCTGGAGACCGCTTTGTTCAATCTAATCTTATTGTACGCGACATAATTACACTTTCACAGAAAGCATAATGAACCTGTATTACCACAGTACTTTCTGTAAACATGTTATTCAAACATATTTATTATTATTATCCCAGCCGAGTTTATTATAAGCTCTTTGGGCACCTGGAGAATTCCCCCCTCCAGGCTTACTCCTGTAACACCAAGTGCTTTTGAGTCGGCTGGTACAGGGTGAATGCAGTCACTCTCTTAGTAAACAATAGACGCTTGACCCCTGACACAGACACACATAAAACTCCAGTGCTTCTCGTCAATGGCATGCTGCCTTTAGCATTATTCATGGCAGGAGAACCACGGCAAAGGTAGCTGTAGGACCTTTTACTCTATTAAAATTGCAAGAGAGACACGTTTTCCGAGGCCGAGAGCAAAGCGACGTTGTTGATCCGTCTTGGTGCTGGCTGTGTGTCTCGAATAGTTTTGACATTAACTCTGGGCTTTGATGGAAATTTCAAATTTTAAGTTCGTTCGTAAAGTTTTTTGCGGCAGAATTTACAAGCAAGACTTGCAACGTTCCTGCAAGATCTGTAACTGAGCAGTGAATTCAAATCTAGACGCATGACTGAATAAAATAATGATCATATATAGAATTATTTCTCAGTCTCTTCAGTAGAATACAAGAAATATGTATGCAGTATTAAAAAAAACTGTAAAAAAACAGCTTCTATAGGCTACAGTGACCTCACCTTTTTTTTTACGTTATTTTATACAATAATTCTCTTCATTATTAGCTTATACGCTATGGCTTTTATACTCTGTTTCGTTATACTCTTCATAATATTTCACCCTCTCAAAAATGTCATCTCTGTTAATATTTACGTAGTTTCTGTTTATTTAAACCATTACTATGAACTTATTAATTAGATAATTTAGATAATTCTTAAACATAATATCTAAGCTGGGTCCGTTCTTGAGTCTTGGTCCTCTCAAGGTTACTTCCTTGTTTAAGGAGTTTTTCCTTGTCACTGTTGCCCTAGGGTTGCTCAGTTTGAAGATAATCTAAAATTATAAAGCTGCTTTGAGACAATATTCCATTATAAAAAGCACTATAGAAATAAATCTGATTTGACTTAAACTTGAGCAATCCCAGCATCTGGCAACTTACAGTCTAAAGAAGCTTGTTTTTTGGAATAGTAGCAGCAAAGAAACCACTTTTTCAGAAGGGGAATAGGGTGAAAAGGATAAGATATGGTAAAGCTCACAAAAAGTGGAATGAAATTCAATGGAAAAGAAAACTGAGTGAATGAGTGACGAATCCAAATTTGAAATTTTTGGGTCCAATTGTCGACAGTATATTACATACGAACATTATACAATTGCTAAAACAACAAATATAACGGTGTCTTCAAACTTTTGAACAGTATTTAAAGTCTATAAGTACTACTTATCGAGCTACTGATTACTGGATCACCTGAACCAAATATTATTTACTGAGGAAACACACAAGATACATGAAATCTGTGATTGAATATTGATTTCTGAAGTTTCCTAAGTTAAAGTTAGTATTGTTTGGTTTAAAAATGAATAGAAACTTGATTTCTTTGTAATATTATTTGTATTATTAATTGAGGTCTGAAAACACTGCACCTTCTTTGTTATTTCGACCGGTTCTAGTTTAGAGAGAATAAACTGCTCTCTGGAATTTGTCAGGAATTTACAGAATAAAACAAAAATGTTCCATTTCACCCAAATACAGTACCTACAAATAATAAACCCAGAGAACCTGATAATTTTGTAGTGGTCCCTTATTTTTCCAGAGCTACATGTGTTTATATCCAAAAGTAAGATTGACAAATCATGGAGAAGACCACTATCTGAGATAGACAGTGTGTTCAATCTGATACTCGATCTGTTGTTCAATCTATTGATCTTTGTGCTTTGATTCTTTTCAAAAAATTTCCCAAGGTCATTATGAATGGCTGGTGGTAGCTAATCAAGGCAAACTGAATTATGCCATACCCTTGAAGAGTTTTCTCCAGTCATGCAACGGCTATCAACAAAACTAAACGTCTATAACTAAAATAGAATTTAATTCACTTCATTTATTCCAGATTATAAAACGTGTCCAGTTACCTAGACCCATTACAACTGGTCATTCAAATCAGCCTCCCAAATTATACCTTATTCTAATTATACCTTTTTCATTTCCACTGTACCTGGTACAAATATTTGAATTCATTTATTGTTGTTGTTTTTTTTTAATCAAGGGAAAACTCCAGCCTGGAGAGAGCAGCCTCAAGGCAGTCAGGCTCCAACATTGCCCTGGAGTGCTATTGATTATTTATTAAGCCAGTGAGGAGTTCATTGGAGAAGCCGAGGAGCCCCTTCGCCGTCTCATCCTTGAAAGAATTTATCTGTTGTGGACTCGGAGTGTGAGAAGCTCACCCTCAAAGCATTCTTCTTGGACTGCCCATTGGTTACATGACCTATGGGTTATGGGTTTACTAGATATCATGAATGATAAAAAAGATTTTAAGTTCACAGTATTCTGATTTGTTTAGGTACATAATCCATTGTAAATTGCTTTTATATAGATGTAAATATTCCTATGTAAAAAATCAAGAAGTATTATAGTTGAAATGTTTTAAATGCGTAATTCTATACATTTACGAGCACGCCAAAGTTTCATCACAGATACACATACAGTACTTTGCAAATGTCTTAGGCTCCCATTAGATTTGTTGTTTTAGCAACAGTATAATGACCAACATATTGTCTACGACTGGAACTAAAAAACTTAGAACCGTCACTCCATAATACTGTTTTCCACTGATCTTCATTCCAATCCTTGTGAGCTTTAGCATATCTTATCCTTTTCACCCAGCAGAAAAGTGGTTTCTTTGCTGCTACCCTTTCAAAAAGACCATTCCTGATCAAGCTTCGTATCACAATGAAGCTCCCAAATGCTGCTATTGCTCAAGTGTAAAAGGGAGGTCACTAAACACATGCATACTGTAGCTTACAGAAGCTGTATTTTCTGGTTGTATTCTAATAAAGTGACTGAGAAATAATTATATATGGTCATTATACCACTGCTAAAACAATGGTGTATGAAATCTAATGGTGGCCTACGCAGTAACTAAAAGTTTCCTATGGGAATGTTCTTTTGTCATGTATTAACACGAGGCAGTGTTGGATGGTACAGGTTTGGAGTCTGATCCGGAATGCACAAGGCAGAGTAAGTCCATCGAATGGTTGAATAGGGATCACTGATGCAGCCACCTGGCTGACCTGGCATGAAGGCACCACCAGGCCTCAAACCTGGTCACCGCAGTAATGGGCTAGCAAATTGCCTACATGACTATTCAGGGATAAATTGTTGTGTCAGCTGGTAAATCATGCACTCATCCTGGCTTCATCATCACCACTGACAGATCTGTTATTAGATGTGTCATAAAACTTGTGTGTCCTCTGATTGCCCTCGAGGCCATAAACAAGCCGCCTCAGTCTCAACCTCATTTGGACTCTGTCTTATCTTCTTCTAGGAGAAGGTGGACTCAAACTTGTGTTGAGACCAGCCAAGTCCAATGCGCCTGTCTGAGCTAACTTTAATTATAGACTGAATATTTTTTCAGTCGTTATTGATTATCAACAATCCATTCAAACCGAATAAATCAGTCCATTCTCTACATGCCTAAATAAAATCTGCACTCAGGTTGGCTAACAGAGAAAACTAGTTACTGCTCTTCTCGTTCAGTATCCAAACAAGTGTGCATTTTGGTCAGTTTGCTTTACTTTACCATGTTCTATCATTCCCACAGTTGTGCAAGAAGAAATCTGGTTTTTGGGGTATTGGGGAAACACTGTGACTTGAATGCATCAACAAATCAAAAAAATTTCCTTTAACGCTGAGTCTGTGAGCCACAAAGCCATCAGTTGGTGTCATACCATTTGCAAGCCAAGGGGGGACTGCTGTATTTCTTTGTTAAGATACTATACTTTCTATGGTTGTAACAATTTTGTCTGATGATCAGTGAAAACCTTTATTAAAAAAAAAAAAACAATCACTAAAACAACTTTTAACCCTTATTGTAGGGGTGCTGGGACTCAAATGATGGGCGAGTGAATGCCCCAAAAAAGGGGTAGAGACACCTATGACCATGTCCACTAAAAATGGATAGAATGGATGTTGTTGGCTATAGTCAGGTGACTTTATGCGGTGACTTCTGATTAAGTTTGAAAGAAAAAGGCAAACAGAATCATCATCATCATCTGCTTCCAAAAGTGACATTGCCTTATATTGATTAAGAATACAATAATAATAATAATAATAATAATAATAATAATAGGAAGAAGAAGAAGAAGAATTTTAAGATATATTATTTTATATTTTACAAAATATATGATGATATATTCTATATTAATATAGTCAAATTATAATGGATAATAATGAATGTAAAATGAATTACAAACTAATTTAATTTTGTCCGATTTCTTCTTTTTATTCACCTATGATGAAAATCTTAATCAGGTCTCTACTCAGACTCGAATACTAAAAGTCTTGGTCTTGATTCAGACTCATTTCTAGCGTTGATTTCTAGCATTTCTAGTCTTGACTACAACACTAATCTTGGAGGATGGCATCAAAGTATTAATGACAGCATTTCTAGCTATTACTTCAGTTTCCCGCTTGATGTCCATTAATGTTGTAGGTCCAGTAACGACTATTTATTCACTAAATAAACTCCTACGACCATGCACAACCCGTAAAAAAAAAAAATCAGTCCAAAAAATTTGTAATCCTAGTCTGCTTTGAACTTTCGAACTCTCGGTGCCAGGAAATGCCAGGAACGAGTATTAGTTTGGTCTTTGCTACATAATTCCAGTTGCCGTAACCTCCATTCTAATGTAACATTTCCAATAATGGCTCTTGGAGTGGGTGAAACGGCGAGCGAGTTAGTGATCTGCAGTTGGAACTTCGCTGTCGTTAGTGTGGATAGAGCGCTTCATACGAGGGCTAATTAACGTTGAAATGTTCTCCCTGCTGCCACAGCTGTGGCATAATTGATAGAGTGCTATTTACTGCACCAAGTAAAATTATGCATGCAATAAACTTAAAAATATACAATTATAGCCGGGTAGTAATGTTGAAAAGGTTGTGTCGGTTACATTTGCCTGATGTAATTAATGTTACTCAGAAGCAGGAGGGGAACATAATGGCAGGAACGTGGCACAAATGAGTCGGGTTTGGACAAAAAGTAGGAGGCAATTACGCCGGAGAAAATGCATATTTCAGAATTATTCTGTCCATGAAAATTCAATTGGAAGGTAAAGGTTGTTTGGGAGAGGCTTTGCTCATAATTATTGTTTTCTGTCATGCCAGTTACTAATATTGACAAGTACTACAGTCATGTTTTCCATACTGGATTCAAAATGATCTGGCATTTATCTTATACACATATTTGCTTGCTTGCAATTAATGTTCGGTCATTAAATAACCTTATACTTCGATTATCCAGAATACTTTTTGGACCGGGGCTTTCTTTCTCGAGCCATATTTGTCACCATCATTGCTCCCAATAAATGTTAGGATTTCTCTGATGTTCAAACTTTGATAGTTTGTCAAGAGTCACAGATAAAGAACAGATAAGATGAAGAATAGAGTTCATCATCTGGCCATTCTAACTAATACTCAGAGATGGCAGAAGTACACAAGTTCTTTACTTAAGTATAAGTATTAGTAATCAGATTTTTAAAAATAATAGTAAAAGTTGAAGTATGGCTTATATACTTTACTCAAGTAGTATAATAAGCGTAAAAGTAGATGCTATTAAATGTACTTAGTGAGAAAGTAAAAGTATTTATTTATATTATATATACTTAAAGTAAAAAGTAAAACTATTTTTTATCTTATATTTTACATTATTACTTAAAGTAAAAAAGTAAAACCATTTCTTTCTGTTATAATACTTAAAAGTTAAAACTATTTCTCTCTCTCGCTATATATTATATATATTTATATATATATATATACACCATACATTACATAGATATATATAAATACACAACATTACTTAAAGTAAAAAGTAAAACTATTTCTTTTATTACATATATAGTTAAAGTAAAAAAGGTTAAACAAGGGGAGGGAGAGAGAGGAGAGAGAGAGAGAGAGAGGAGATGAGAGCGAGGAAGAGAGAGAGAGAAGAGGAGAGAGAGAGAGGGACAGGACGGAAAAAGGAGAAAGGGAAAAGGGGACGATGAGAGGAGAGGAAAAAGAAAAAAAAAAATGCGGCAGAGGAGAGGACAGAGACGGAAAGGAAAAGGGAAGAAAAACCAGGGCGGGAGAGGAGCGGAGAGAGGACACAGAAAAGGGAAAAGGAAAAAAACAGAGAGAGAAGAAGAGAGAGAGGAGGACACCACGGAGAAGAACACGGAGATACACGGGGGGAGAAAGAGAGGGAGAGAGAGAGAGAGAGAAGAGAGAGAGAGAGAGAGAGACAGGACACAGAGAGAGAGAGAGAGAGGGATGGAGAGAGAGCGCGAGAGAGAGAGAAGAGAGAGAGATCAAGGGAGAGAGAGAAGAGAGAGAGAGAGAGAGACACATTAACACATTATATATATATATTGTATTTATATATATATATATATATATAATATTATATATAATATATTATACACACAATATATATATTAATATTATAGATATACCATTATACTAAAGTAGGAAAGTAGTAAAATTATTCTATATATTATATTAAAAGTAAAAAAAAAATTCTTTCTATTATTAGTACATTATACTTAAAGTAGAAAATAAAAACCTTTAATAAAAGCTTTCTAAATTCAATTATGTGGAAAACGGGACATATATATTGAGTCATTGAAATCATTGACTTGAATCATTTGAATCATCTTGCAAAAAAATCAAATAAATGACATCATCATCTTTAGGCTAACCCACAGCATCAACAGAACAAAAAAACCAAAACATTTTCGGGACACATGAGGAAACAAAATACACCCCCCCAAATACTTGCCAATATCCAGGTCATGGCAGTTATCATATTTAAACCCAAACAATAGTATCCTATCGGATGGTTTGAAACACTGAGTATATTTTACATACACTTAATAAAATCTGATTCCATAGTCAGAATCAGATTTCTGTAGTTATCTGATTGTTCAAGTGGTTTCATTGTATAACAGCATTATCCAATCTGACATAGCAATCAGATTAGGAATCTGATATCTGATAAGAGAGGAGCTGGACTTTTACTCAGTAATTAGTTACTCATTAGCATGTACACCAGTTGGCCCGATTATAATCAGTGTTTCAAAAGCCCTGCGCATTATGTGAAACGTGAGTTGTTTCCCCGCTGTGTTTTGCCTGAATAAAGGCGGCCACAGAAAATAAACACAGTATCGAGCACTTTTGGAAATTTCTGGAAAATGCAGAGTTAATTACAACGAAGAAAATGAAAGTAATTGATTATTTAATTATATCTTTGATTTATTGGGGAAAGGTTTATTGTCAACATATTTTCCAATGAGGATTAAACTGGGCTGGTTTTGCCAAAGTTAGAAATCCGAATTAATTTAAAGTGCAGTATACTCGTTGATAGGATTACTGGACAAAACAAAAATAATTTAGCTTTATTTCAAATTTATTAAGTGTATGTAAAAACGCCACTTCAGTTTAATCACGCATTTTAGCCGGAAACCCTACTTGAAGGGGCTCAAAAAACAATTTCTTTACAGCAGTTATTTTTTAAAAGGCTGCAGGGACTGGACAGGTTTTAAAAAACTTTTTAAGAAAAAACATTACTTTTTAATAATATACCTCAGATATTTCATTAACAGAAATAGAATTCACTGTCCATGAGACCATGGAAAAACAAAAAAAGAAAAATAATAAAAATAGATAAGATAGATAAAATTAGATAAATTTAAATACCAGGTACAGTTTACCACCCTCACTCAAACAAATTCTGCTTCAACAAAAAAATTAATGTTTCTCATCATCATGGCCTTAACTTCTTCTTAACGAAAAAAAATACGGATAAATTATGATTTCACAGTTGGTGGTGTGGTAAAATACTTTTACCACTGAATTAATGACACATATTCCAAATGGCCCAAATTAGGTTTTTCAGGAATTAATTTCCTTCTACTTACCCATATACTGGGGAATTTTTCTAGTCTTTTTTCCAGTTTTTTTTTTTTTTTTGTTTTTTTTTTAAGTCATGGCCAGGGCATCTTTTGTTACGCATGCCCGGTTTTCCCCACCTCAGCAACAGTTTCCATTTCGTTTGGACCCAAACGAAAAAGGACTTCACACGCCATCCATTGGCCTTCATATTGATTCGTAGGGGTGTTGAAAAGGTCTTTGGTCATGCCCTTACCAAAGCATACTAATTTGCTCGATCAAGTCTGTCAGAATATCGACTGGGAGGAGGTATGGCTCGCGCCATTGTGCTCCCTTCAGCGGGGGAGTCATGCCGTGAAACAGGATTACCAGAGGTCACACAGGCACTGAAAGGATGTCCATCACTTTCTGTCTGAGAACACAAAAGGGGTGGGAACTGGGACGTGATTGAGATGTAGAAGACGAGAGGAATGGCGGAAAAAAAATGGTGGGGGCAGAGGAGGAGGAAAACACTTCTTGCATGCAAATCGCTGGCCTGTTCATCTATTCATGGCTCGTTCACAGTTTTAATCACAAGTCATGCTTGGCTTCAGATACTGTGAATTGAACATGGGTGTATTTTAGAATTGTTTAAAAACAATTCTGTTTTGATGCTAATGGACAGTCCGAGTTGCCGTTGTACTGTACATGGATTAGGGTTAGGTGGTAAATGCCTTTCTATGGCAAACCAAATAAAGAATTAGAATAAAGATGTCTTTATTCGGTAACATTTAAGAGGATGGTATGATGGACCTGATACTTTTGTTTGACAGCATCCAAAAAATGCATCGATAAATAATATTACAACACAGAAGATCAGCCAGATGAAACAGAGACTGAGTGAAATGTGAACCAGTTTATATAGTTACAGTGCTGTGAAAAAGTGTTTGCCCCCTTCCTGATTTCCTTTTTTTTTTTTGCATGTTTGTCACACAAGTGTTTTGGAACATCAAACCAATTTAAATATTAGTCAAAGACAACACAAGTAAACACAAAATGCAGTTTTTAAATGAAGGTGTTTATTATTAAGGGAGAAAAAAAAAATCCAATGGCCCTGTGTGAAAAAGTGATTGCCCTCTAAACCTAATAACTGGTTGGGCCACCCTTAGCAGCAACAACTGCAACCAAGCGTTTGTGTTAACTTGCAATGAGTCTTTTACAGTATTGTGGAGGAATTTTGGCCACTCATCTTTGCAGAATTGTTGTAATTCAGCCTCATTGGTGGGCTTTCCAGCATGAACGGCCTTTTTAAGGTCAGGCCACAGCATCTCAATAGGATTCCGGTCACGACTTTGACTAGGCCACTCCAAAGCCTTCATTTTGTTTTTCTTCAGCCATTCGGAGGTGGACTTGCTGATGTGTTTTGGATCATTGTCCAGAACTCAAGTTCGTTTCAGCTTGAGGTCACGAACAGATGGCCGGACCTTCAGGATTTTTTTGGTACACAGCAGAATTGATAGTTCCATTTATCACAGCAAGTCTTCCAGGTTCTGAAGCAGCAAACCAGCCCTTGGGGATCATCAAGATGTGTTCTGGAAAAATTGACACGAGCTTTAATGTTCTTTTTGCTCAGCAGTGGTTTTTGTCTTGGAACTCTGCCATTCAGGCCATTTTTTCCCAGTCTCTTTCTTATGGTGGAGGCATGAACGCTGACCTTAACTGATCCAGGTGAGGCCTGCAGTTCTTTGGATGTTGTTGTGGGGCTTTTGTGACCTCTTGGATGAGTCGTCGCTGCGCTCTTGGGGTGATTTTGGTCAGCTGGCCACTCCTGGGAAGGTTCACCACTGTTCCATGTCTTTGCCATTTGTGGATAATGGCTCTCACTGTGGTTTGCTGGAGTCCCAAAGCTTTAGAAATGGCTTTATAACCCTTTCCAGACTGATAGATCTCAATTACTTACTTTCTCAATTGTTCCTGAATTTCTTCCTGTAGCTTTTAAGGATCTTTTGGTGTACTTCACTTTGTCAGGCAGGTCCTATTTAAGTGATGTCCTGATTGAGAACAGGTGTGGCAATAATCAGGCCTGGGTGTGGCTAGAGACAGTGAACTCAGGTGTGATAAACCATAGTTAATTACATAGACGATTATGTAATAATTGTGTCAGCCCTAACTTAACTTCAATCAGAAATGGACTTACACACACGGACTCTAACTCCCACCTCTGCTAGTGGATCCACAGCGTTGACTGGCTGTTGAGGTGACCAGCTGTTTATGGCCGCAATGTCCAAAGTTAAAAGACTGATTTGTATTTCATATTATAATATATTATCATTTTTAAGTCAGAGGTCATTACAGCGAACGATCATAGGTGTATTATGTATATCATATCATATATAATATACATATATTATATAATTCTACTGTTATATTACGTATATCAGTCTGCGAGTACGATTTCAGACACTCCCTCAGTTCCAGTGATAAGTCGCAAACTGTGTTCGCCTCAAAGGCTATAAAGTTTCACTTTATTTTCACGTCTTTATATTTCAATTATTTCATGTGTTTATTGATTATTATTGTATTACATTGCTTTATTCATGCTTTTAATCACTAATAATAGTGTTGTATCAATACCAAATTAAATTAATAAAATTAAAATGCTTGGCAAGATTATGCTTCTCTGCGTGTGCTTGTTACTGCATTATGAATACATTTATTTTCATACTCAACCAGTAAATACTATTATTTCAAACTTATTATATCTTATTTGGGATACAAAACTGATTTTTACCAGAATAAAGGCAACCTATAAAAAGTGGAATTCTATAAATATCAAGACTTATAGGCATCTATTGAGTAGTTAAGTTAGACAGAGTTGGTATCGGTACTTGGTACCGACAAATACTTGAACATCAGGTATAAGTATGAAAAAGTCGTATCGGTGAATCCCTACTTAATAGCATACAAATATAGGTGTATCATTTGGGGGACAGGACCTAATCCTATTAATACCAATTCTTATGGGGAAATTTGATTCCTACTTTGAACAAATCATAGTTCAAAATGCCCTCTTTAACCAAATAAGTTTGAATTCCGAGGTTCCACTGTAATACAGTATGCATTTCAACTTGCACCTAGTAGTGTGGACATGAATTATAGACATGTTTACGAAACATTACGATCCAATACTAAACTGTACATAAAAATAAAATTGCTAAAATCCTACAGTACTCAGCATTATGATTCAATATTTCAGCCTCAGGCCCTCA